>CAUYRT010101195.1:0-12315 GCA_963574885.1 Lepilemur ruficaudatus | reverse complement strand
TCACAGCAACCTCAGACACCTGGGCTCCAGTAATCCTCTTACCTCAGCCTCCCGAGTAGCTGGGACTACAGGCATGCGCCACCATGCCCGGCTAATTTTTTCTATGTATTTTTAGTTGGCCAATTAATTTCTTTCTATTTTAAGTACAGACTTGCTCAGGCTGGTCTGGAACTCCCGACCTTGAGGGATCCGCCTGCCTCCCGCCCACCTCGGCCTCCCAGAGTGCTAGGATTACAGGCATGAGCCACTGCGCCTGGCCTATAATTCCTCTTTTAATGATAATGTTTTCATGAACTACTTCGTTAGACACTTTTCTACCAGGATTACAAATGATACTGTAGCTTAAGAAGGTGTTCAGCAATTTTCCGTCAGTGTATTACTGTCTGAAAATGTTACTAAATACAAACTAAATGATATAAAATATGCTAGACTTAAAAGCATGAAATTTGTAAAGAATCTTGGGATAAGTTAGGAGAAGTTTTGGCTTAAAGTTCAGGAAGATTAAAGAAACTTGCTCTCAAAAAGGAAATTGGTAGAAGTGACTGATTGGAAGAATAACATGGGCTTATGATTTATAATGGTGGATTTCCCAGGAAATGGATGTAAGAGAGAAACTTTCCTACCACTAGCTAGCAGGTCCTGGGACCAGAATGCTTAATAATAAGTATCCTTAACAGGCCTCTTACTTGTCTTCCCAAGAAAGAAGGGAGAGAACTCTTAGGGCAAACCAGGGTTGTTAACTTACTACTCAGTCCTCATTGTATTAGATTTCGGGATGGGACTAACCGTATGGGAGGTACAATGTGATTTTTTTTTAAGACTCCTAAAAATTGCAAACTAGCGAAACCTCTGCTTATTGATAGTTGAAATTCGTTAACTGGGAAAAGGCCTTTTAATTCTTTTTATGTGAATTCCAGGCTGTTCTGTAAAAGACTGATCTTTCCAGGACTGATATTCAGTGACTACAACTGATACATACAGCTATGCCAATTGTTAAAATGTGGAAATAATTCTGTCCTGATTAGTAAGCAGCTGCTGCTTCGAGGGTGAACCCCTATGTTCCCCATTCTTCTAGTCTCTCCCCTAGGGCTGCTACATCACTGCCGCCTCATGTTACAGCAACTAAAAGCTTAAGGAGGATGGAGGAAGGAGAGGCTCAGGATTCTATTTCTACACTGTATTCTAATTGTTCGTTGTTTGTGCTTTCCCGGCTACTAAATATTTCAGACATCCTTGTTGAGTATATGCACGAAGAAAAACTCCAGTTTGGCAAATAAAAATGAAAAAAAGATTTTTGATAAACAACAGTGCTTCTCAGAACCTTTAACATACTAATAGGCCTTAGGTGCCTCTGAGAAGCAAATACAACACATTTCAAACTTCCTTAACCAGGAAGTTTGTAGAAGACTAGTCTTACAGGACACCAATATTCTGGAAAATACAGTTTGTGAAAAAGGCTGCTCTCTTACATTCTATAAGAGAGTGTACATATGTCAATTTAAGGCAATGCTAGGCATATTATGAAATAAGACTTTTGCCTTAAAAGAATTTAAAATGTAGATACTTCCAACTGATACTTGTTCACAATTACATAGAATTAGGAATTAGATGACTCTGATGGAAATCTGTTGCTTTTCTGTTTTATTTTGGGGGAGAAACAGTATTTGAAAGAGCGTGTGCTTATGAAGTTAAGAGAGTCTTCACCAAATTGGGAAAATAGTGCAGAAAATATTTGACTAACTAGATGACATACTGTTCACATAAGCAATGATTGTTTCTTAGGATTGCGTAAAGACAATCTAGAAGTAATTATCTAGAAGGTAGGCAGAGTTTCATATGATTTATGATTGTTTTAAAAGACCAGGAGCTTGTTATAAGTGAACATTTTTTACAGAGAATTTGGGTATCATTTTTCAGTAAGCTTGTGTCTGCTGCTTGTATTTGGTGAATCAGAAGCCTTTGTCATTCTTATGTTCATTCTAATTTGAAAATTAATCTGCATGTTAATGAGGACTTTGATGTGATCAAATAGTTTATTCATTCAAATAGTTTAACAAATATTTGATGGTCTTTTGAGTAGGAATAGTATTTAAATGCTTGGGAGATAAGACTTAATGAACCTAAACTTTTAGGTGACACTAGATTTGTTTTTTTTTTTTGAGACAATCCTACTCTGTTGCTCTAGTTAAAGTACAGTGGCCTCATCACAGCTCACTGCAACCTCAAACTCCTGGGCTCAAGAGATCCTCCTGCTTCAGCCTCCCAAGTAGCTGGGACTACAGGCGCACACCACCATGCCTGGCTAATTTTTCTATTTTTTGTAAAGATAGGATCTCACTCTTGCTCAGGCTGGTCTCGAACTCCTGACCTCAAGTGATCCTGCTACCTCAGCCTCCCTGAGTGCTAAGATTACTGATGTGAGCCACTATTCCTGGCTGGACACTAGATTGTTGAAAAATACTTTGCATGTGAGCACAAAAACATAAGATAGTAAAAGTTATGAGTCCAAAAATGGTGCGAGCAATAAATAAGAAAGATTGTTGGGAGACTCAGCTCTGGGCCTTGCTGGTCAAGGGAGGTTCAATGGAGGCTGACCTTGAAGGATGAGTAAAGTCAAATAAGTCAGCATCCAGGGCAAGGTCATTTTGTTTTGTTTGTTTTTGATTGGAAGAGATAAAGGGAATTGGGAAGAGAAGAATAGGAGCAAAGGCATAGTCGAGATATGTATCTGATAAAATGTTAAAGGTAGAGATAGGGTAGATTGGTTGTACCTTAAACGTAAGGCTAGGAAATAAGGGGAATGAGATACTCTTGGATTTTTGAACAGAGGAGTGGTATGATAAAAATGTCCTTTTACAAGATTAAATGTGGTGGCAGCATGCAAAATGGTTGGAAGGGAGAGTGTTAACCAGATAAAGCCCATTTCCCAGCAGAATTAGCATTTCACAAACATTTTGTATAAATAAGGAAAAAAAAAACAGAGTAATGGGTGAAATCTTAGCTGACATCAGAAATTGTTGATCAGCAAATAGGATCCGTAGTGTGGATTTTGATAACAAGCATAGGTGTCTCCAGACCTCACCTTTCCCACCCTGCAGTTTGACCAAGTATAAAGATAAGGACCTCATAGAAAGCACTTTTTAACTGGAAGAAGGAGGGCAAGTTATGTGGCTGCTGACTTTGGTCCTGAATGATAGCTAAAATATTATTTTCTGAGAAGTGGGTTAGAGTGGGTAGTGTTGTGCTCTGATGGGCTGATCAGCAGTTTTAACTAATACAATGTCTGGAAAAGCTGTAAGATATTCTCGTTCACATCTATTAGTGGTTAAGAGCATAGATTATGGGGACAAACTACTTTGAATGCAAATCCCAGCATGACCACTTGTCTTTGTAAGTTACTTAATTTCTGTGCTTTAGTGTCCTCTTCTGTAAAATTGTACATATCTCGGGGTGGTTCTGAGAATTAAATAACTCAATCCATGTCAAGTTCTTACTACAGTAACTGACACATAGACAGTGCTCTATAAAGTTAATCATTATTATCATCGATATGTATTTGCCTGTATTCTGACTATGGAGGGAATCCAAGGGAAGGGTTACTGGTTTTGTTGCATATTATGTTCTATGTTATAACTAATTCCATGCTATTACATACTGTTTTGTCAGACTGTTGTTAAATTATTGGTGATAAATTATCTTAGAAGAAACAACTATTTAATAACAGGGACATAAGTGTAATTGCCATGTGGAATTTATTAGGTATGAAGGCTTATTCCAAGGAAGACTGTCTTAGAGAAATGGGTCTTATGAAATTTCAGGCTTACAGTTCTTCTTTTCATCGTTTGGGTGTCTGATAACATACATATGAAGTGTGTGTGCATTTCTAAGTATTTTAATACCTGCATCTTTTTTCCCCCCAGTATTAAAGCGTGAAATAAATCCCCAGTGTTTTTCAAGATTATTTAAAAGGAGTTGTAATTACCACTCAGCACCTAGAACAGCACCCAGTGCAACAAAATATACATGAACACTGGTTTGAGATTTGAGGTTTATGTTCTGGATTTGGGAAAGAGAAGAGGAGAAAGTTTTGGGGGAAATTTAAAAATCCTCGTAAGCCCTTACTCTTAAAATATATGGAATGCAGAATGGTTTCGTGGCTAATTCAAAATGTTTTACACTGGCTGTAGAACCCACTTCATGAAGTAGTTTGAGTTAAAATGATCTAATATTTGTGTTTTAACTTTCAGCTTTGTGTTATTCTTGGAAAATTTCGCACCACTTGTGAATTCCTTGAACCTGGGCATTGCAAACCCACTTCTGTTGTGCCCATCTCCTTTGCACTTTGCTCAGATTAAGACTCAGTTGGCGCTTCAGCAGCTGAATGCCGTTGCCTCACATGGTTCAACACCACCTTACACTTTATTAAATCAGGCTTTCTTGAAAATAGCCACGTCGAGACCCAGGTTTAATCCTCGAAACTTTCCAATTCAAAGGCCACGAGCACCTAACCCTTCTGGGATGAGGCCTCCAGGACCATTTATGAGGCCTGGATCTATGGGTCTTCCAAGATTTTATCCGGCAGGGAGAGCCCGTGGAATTCCACACAGATTTGCTGGCCATGAATCTTACCAGAATATGGGACCACAGAGAATGAATGTTGAGGTAACTCAACACCGAACTGATCCAAGATTGACCAAAGAAAAATTGGATTTTCATGAAGCACAACATAAGAAGGGGAAGCCTCATGGTAGCCGTTGGGATGAAGAGCCTCACATATCTGCATCGGTGGGAGTGAAACAGAGTTCTATAACACAGGTTACACAGCAGAATCCTAAAGTACAGAGCCGCTATACAAAAGAGAGTGCCTCAAGTATCTTAGCAAGCTTTGGATTATCTAATGAAGACTTAGAAGAACTTAGTCGCTATCCTGATGAACAGCTAACTCCTGAAAATATGCCATTAATTTTGAGGGATATAAGAATGCGAAAAATGGGGCGCCAATTACCTAATTTACCTTCTCAGAGCAGAAACAAAGAAACACTTGGTAATGAAGCAGTTTCAAGTAATGTGATTGATTATGGACATGCAAGCAAATATGGCTACACAGAAGATCCACTTGAAGTGTGTATTTATGATCCTGAAATTCCAACTGATGAGGTCAAGAATGAATTTCAGTCACAGCAGGGCATTTCTGCATCTGTTCCCGCTCCAAATGTGATGTGTAATTCTATGTTTCCTGTTGAAGATGTATTTCGCCACATGGACTTCCCCGGTGAGTCCTCAAATAATCAGTCCTTTTTCCCAGTTGAGAGTGGAACCAAGATGTCAGGCTTACACATGTCAGGAGGACAGTCAGTCCTTGAACCCGTAAAATCCGTCAGCCAGTCCATTAGCCAAACAGTTAGCCAGACAATGAGTCAGTCTCTGATTCCTCCATCTATGAACCAGCAACCTTTTTCATCTGAATTAATTTCAGCTGTAAGGCAACAAGAGCGAATCCCACATGAACCTGTGATGAATTCGTCTAATGTGCATGTTGGATCAAGAGGAAGTAAAAAGAATTATCAGTCAGAGGCTGACATTCCCATTCAGTCTCCCTTTGGTATTGTGAAAGCATCATGGCTACCAAAGTTTTCACATGCTGATGCCCAGAAGATGAAGAGACTTCCAACTCCTTCTATGATGAATGATTATTATGCAGCATCTCCAAGAATATTTCCACATTTGTGTTCTCTGTGTAACGTAGAATGTAGTCATTTGAAGGTGAGTGTTTTTAAAGATCACTGTATAATGATGCTCAGCGCCCAGGTTTTCCTTAAATTCTGTTAGGAATTCTGGAGTTAACTAGGCATTAAGGCAGAAATTAATTTTGTTAACATGTACTTGTAATCTTAAGTAGCCCTGGCCTTAGTACTGAATTGTTAGGCTTTCTGTTTTCCAGTGACTGAGGACACCACATAGTTTGGCTGTTTATTTTGAACAAGTTATCCCACTTATGCAACATAAAATTTATATAATATAAACTGTGTACTTACAAAACAATGTCACATGGAATCACCTTTCTCTAAATAAGAGAGTCTGTTAGTATAAAAATATTAAAAAGTTAGTATAACCCATTTGTACTGCACACTTTTAAGAGACTGTATTATAGCCTTGTACATGTCTACCTGTCTTGGGCTAAAGACAATGTTGATTTAAACAATTTGTGGACTTTATATAGATAAGTGATTTTTAGTATTTCTTGAGAAGAAGCTTCATAAAATCACTTCATAGCAAAAAGGAGTCAAGATGAATTCATTGTTTTGGCATCAGCTGTGGGCTCAGAAAATAGAATGTAAAATGGTAGAAATTTGGAGAGAAAATCTTTAAAATATAAGATTTAGAAGAATTTTCGTAGTATAGTTAAAAGATACTTTGCAGAGTCACTGAAGATAGTATAATGTAGGATATACTATTTGATGGTAATTATTGGTAGAGTTGAGCAGGAATTTTCAAGTAAGTCTTATATAGATTTGGAAACCACTGTTTCTTATATTTACTAATGTGATTTGTACATTTAGATTGTAAATGGTCAGGAGGGAATGTACTTCCCATAGATAGAAGCTTTGATTCAAGGCCATAACCTTGAATTGGTTATATACTTTGAATAAGCTTAAAAATCTATAGATGTTAATGCTTATGTCGTTTTTTCTCCTTCCATTGTTGCCCTTTTATTCTCTTTATATTATCCATTCACCAGGTTTCAGTCAACAAGAATCTGATCCCTAGTTCTGATGCTATTGTTTTAAGGTTAACTCCAGCAAAAGAAAGCAACATTCTACCAAATTTTAGTCAGATTTGCTGAATTCTAGTGATAGTTGCCTTATCACATCAAAGGGGATAGCAAATGAAAATGAATAATTCACAGCACTTAGTTGTAATCTGTAAGTAGCCCTGGCCTAAGTATTGAATTGAGTATTAAGCTCTCTGTATTCCTGTGACTGGAAAACCACATAGTTTTTCCATTTATTTTGAACTTTTAATTAATCGTGATGAATCCAAGAAAATACATCTTAAAGAACTTGGGGCTGGGCGAGGTAGCTCACGCCTGTAATCCCAGCACTCTGGGAGGCTGAGATGGGAAGATTGCTTTAGGTCTGGCGTTTGAGACTAGCCTGGGCAACATAGTAAGGTCCCCATCTCTACCAAAAAAAAAAAAAAATTATCCAGACATGATAGTGCACATGTGTAGTCCTAGCTACTTGGGAGGCTGAGGCAGGAGGATTGCTTGAGCCCAGGAGTTTGAAGCTGCGGTGTGCTATGATAGTGCCACTGTACTCCAGCTTGGGTGACAGAGTGAGACCCTATCTCAAAGAAAGAAAGAAAAAGAACCTGAAGTCCTAATTTTTATTCTGTTAGTAGGAAAGGTATACATGTATTTAGTGTGTATATATGGATACCAGTTTTATATTTGACTCTATATTTGGTACTGGGGCAGAAATGAAGAACTGTGTAAAATTCAGATATTCTTAAGCAGTTTATACAGTCTCATTGAAGAGAAAATTATGTACTCAATGAATTCTTAAAAATTAGAAGCCAGCAAATGGTTTAGTGATTTAACTTGTTTGTGTATGCTGTAGGGGAGAGAGATTTAATATTTCTATCTTGATTTCAGACTTGTATCAGGCCAGCATCATCAATTTACCAGTACCTATTATGTATCTAGCAATATGTGATTAAAAAGTATAAATATGCTTCCTGATGTCAAAAGACTTTTATAGTCTAGTTAGACTAAGGGATTGACAGTTACTAAATGCACTCAGTCTGTCTGGACTAGAATCATCTGGGAGAGAAGACTTCATGGAGTAGATTGAAGATGAGGAGGCTTTAGATATGACTATATAAAGGGGAGGAAGGGTGACATCCCAGATGGGAGCAACAACATACAGAGGTAACAGTACTGAGAGAAGACTACATTGCATTGTGGTAGGAGGCGGTTGGGAAAGAGTGATGAGCATAGAAGTAACCGTGAAGAGCCTTGAAAAGCTATCCTACGAGTTTAGACTTAAAGTGAGAGGCGTTAGGAAACAAATTTAAGTTTCTTTTTATTTGAGTGACATGTTGAAAGTGTATTCCAGGGAGATCTGAATGAAATGTGCAGAGTTAATAGGAATTAGAAGAGTTTGGTTAAGGAACCTAATTGAAAGCTTCCCTTTTTATTCAAATGTAAGATGGTGAAAGCCTGGGTTAATATGGTGATAAAAGTAAAAATTCAAGAGGAGAGTAAATCATTTAGTGTTTATTGGAACTCACAGAGACTGCCATTAAAAAACACACACATCTTTGAACAGACAGCACAACAGAATTAGGCTCATCTAAATAATGAATTCTTCACAACTAAATGGCCAAATGATAGCAGTTTGTGAACATGGGCTTAGATGGTACAAACTACCTCTCTTGTTTCTGTGATATATTTTGCTGTCTCATAAGTATGTAGCCAATAAATGTAAATTACCAATTGCAGACTTCTTCCTACTGAGTAAATTTGACAGTACTTATGTTCCCCACCTCCAAGTCTTTAAAATATAGCTTGAAGATGTACTTTAAGAATGTAACAACAAAATGTGAAATGTATTTCCTTCCTAAATTGGGTTTTAGATTTTAAATGAGGAACTTTTCATGGTTTCAAAACTATGTCTTTCTAACTGAAATAATTAAGTCTGAGAAAGTACTGACCAACAAAAAATGGTTGAGGTAGTTGGAGAATAGAGAGTGACTTCTAGTATGGGTAGGTATTTTCACAGTTTCCTTCTGAGCCTGCGCAAGTCTGCAGTCCTTGCAGCATCTCCTGCTTACTAGGTAATTATCACTTTTTGTCTGGAGAGCTAGTGCTGCTTTTGGACCATTATCTATTCTAAATACTGTTACCAGAGAGTCTAGAACAGTATGGAGTGGGATAGATACATTTACTGAGCTTAAAGCAAATAATGTCAGTGAGTGAAGCAGGGCTGTTAAAATTTTGACAGACAATGTGTATATGTGTGTTGAATTGGAGAGTATGTCTTATATAAATAGCACAGCCCTCATCTTCAATGGATAGTTGCTATAAGAATGATAGCCAGTGTTATATCGTATCTTTATAGTTTTTTAAGAAAAGCTGGAAATATGGATTTTGGGGTAAAATCTCTGGATTTTTAAACGTTGGCAACTTATTCAAATAAAACACTTTATGGTCCAAATAAATCATGCCCAACCCACTTACCAGTGTGTCTGTGATGTAAAAAATGTCCAGTTAATATCAAAGACATGGGTTTAGCACTACTAGAGACTCTTAACTGCCAATCTCTTCTAGCTTTCTGTTTGTATTACTGAGTAGTATATACAAACATTTCTTTTTTGCAGTCCATAGTCACTTTCATGGTTTAATGAAATAGTTTACAACTTGTTGCTGAGCATAAATTGAAGCTGAGTATTTGCAAGTAGCATGCACTTACTTTCAGATAGTTCTTGCCAAGACAGAATCCAAAATTAGTGTCAATTGTGGTAACTTCTAGTTTGTATTTAGTAATGACTTAAACTAAAAAGTTTTTGAAATGGAAACAAATAACATTTTCCTCAAGGGAAGTTTTAAAATACAGAAGTAAGTTTTCTGCTTCTTCAAATGCTGGAGGAACAATAAAACATTGAGTAATATACATATGGCTTTTAACTAATTGTTTCGCTTTGGGGACTGTATCTTTGAAAACTGTATTGGCTTTTGTTTTTAATCAGGTGTATCTTCTCGAGCTATTTATGGGTACAGATTGTAATGTTAGGGCAGATTTATTTGTAAATGAAGTAATGTATAAGAAAGCATTTTTGTTAATTGTAAAGTTTTATATGTAAGGGATATTGTGTCTTTGAAATGGTGTTACTTTCCTTAAAAATCTTGAAAATAAATTAGATCTGATCAGCAGTTTTTCATATTTTTATTAATCTTATTTACCAATATAGTGAATATCTTGTTTGGGATGGTACTGGCCTTTGAGGTAGTATTTTTTTGGTTGTTGATGTTAGTTTGATTTTTAGAGGTATAAGTCATGGAAAGACTGTTCTTTGAAGATGCTGTTTCACAGATACCATTTTATGTATAGAATTTTTGGTGTTTTCTGTAGTGTTGTGTTATATTTGAGATAAATTATTTTCTGATCCATGCTTTTATTTTCTCCAAGTTTGATAATCAGTATATATCGATTTAAAATGAGTGTCCATGGGTGTGATTTTTTAAAAAGTGTTTTCTCTACTAAAATATTTTGAAGTGGGATCAGCAAGGTATGGTATTAAGTGTATTTGTTTGGAGGCCTTTACTTTTTATGAAAATTTTATTGAGTATCCAAATGCTGTTTATAAGTAGATTTGTTTAATTTTTGAAAAAAAATCCTTTGTCACTTTAAAAAGCCTAATTCATTAGTCAACATGAGGAATATTCTAATTTCAACACTTTTCTCCTTTTACAATAGGACTGGATTCAGCATCAAAATACATCTACTCATATTGAGAGCTGTCGACAGTTACATCAACAGTAAGAACATTTTTTTCTTTTTTTTAGGTAGCAAATTTACAAAATAGTTAACATTCATGTGTGACTATTAAATACCTTTAGTCTGATACTTTGGAGAAAAATATTTTTAGGAAGGTATTGCCTGGTTAAAATATTAATTTTATAGAAGCATATTTAACATTTTTCTGGAAGAGGAGAGTTCAGTGTGATCTTTTCCTCTAACTCCTTCCTAACTGAATTCCCAGTAGGTAGGCTTTTTATATCATTGGTTCATGCTTTGCTAGCTTGCCTTCCCCAGGATGGTTCATCTATTTTAGAGCAGATAACCTTTGCTTCTCCTATGTCCACCCTTTCCCAAAGGACAAATAACTAAAAACCAGTGCAGAGCAAACACCAGTGTTTTAATTTGAGGTCTAAAGCTCTCGTCTGGCTTAGAACTTGTTTTCAGAATAAACTTAAGTAAAGGATGAACAAGCTAGATGTCTTGGTTCCTCAACATTAGTTCTTTAATTTTTCCACCTTTTCTTTCTTTAAGAGAGAGTACCTGTGAAGGTTTCCCTCTAGCCATAGCAGTGAAAAGTGTGATTTTAATAGTATGCTCCTGTGTTCTTGGAGTAGCGTTAAATTGTGTTTCCCCCTAGCATCATTAAACAGTTCCTAGTCACCAGAATAATAGCAACATGTACTTGGGCAAATGGATTTTGAGATCATTATTCAGGACCCTTGTAGTTGCAAGTGATAAACCCAACTCAATAGTTTTTAAAGTAAGGGAATTTATAAGTTCATTTAGCTGGGAAACCTAAGGGATTGTTCTAGTTTCAGGAATGAGTGACTTGAATGCTCAAAAATGAGTGTCAGAAATATTTGTTTCTTGGCTGTTCTCTTCTGCATTGGCCTCATGAGATCTCAGGCATACTTCTTCCATGGAGCAAAGTGGCCCCCATAGTTCTCGACTTAAGTGATCTGTATAGCTGGCTTTTTTTTTTTTTTTTTTTTGGCACTTCTTTCCCCATAACTCCTGGAGAAGGCCCTGGTTTGTCTCTTTTGGTCTGTTTTAGGTTAGTTGTTTATCTCTAAACCAATTATAGTGGCTGTGGGGATAGGGTACTCCAACTCGATTGGTGTCGTGTCTACTTCTGGTATTTAGAGTGGGAAAATCCCTATCTGAATCACATAGACAATGAATAGAAATTGTGGTTAGTTCCCTGTATAAATGCTTTGCAGACAAACATAGGTTATCATAGGGAGATGATTGGTTACCTGAATTGGATATGCCTTACTGCCACTATAAATGGAGCATCTCTTCTAAGCAGCATTTTCCCACAGGTACTCAAATGAGATGTCTTAATTTTTTTGAAGGTGAGGAGTTTATGTGGGAGTGATTTTTGTTGTAGGTAGTCATTGTGCTAGGAAGAAGATTCTACCTACTTTAATTTACTAGAGCAAACAGCATGTATATGCTTATTAAAGCCTTCTATATAGTAAACCTATTATTTTTTTCATGAACATAGGACCCTGATTTTAAAGCATGTGCTTTCCATGCATGCCACTTTAATAGTCTACCCACTTTTTTTTTCTTTTTCTTTTTTATTGCAGCATATTATGGGGGTACAAATGTTAAGGTTACGTACATTGCCCTTGCCCCCTCCCCACTCCAGTCAGAGCCTCAAGCCTGACCATCCCCCAGACGGTGCACATCGCACTCATTATGTATATATATACCCATCCCCTCCTCCCCCCTCCTGTCTGCCCGACACCCAATAAATGTTGTTCCTGTGTGTCCACTTAGGTGTTGA
>CAUYRT010101191.1:0-44366 GCA_963574885.1 Lepilemur ruficaudatus | reverse complement strand
TGACACCATCCGTTCCTCTGTTTCCAGACATTTGGATTTGGACTGAATGACACCACTGGCTTTCCTGGGTTTCCAGCTTGCAGATGACAGATCTCAACCTCCATAATCTCATGACCCAATTTTTCCATCATCTATCTATCTGTGTATCTATGTATCTATCTATGTATCTATCTATGTATCTATCTATCTATCTATCTATCTATCTATCTATCCATCCATTCTACTGGCTCTGTTTCTTGGGAAAACCCTGACTAATTCACCTAGTTATTTTACTCATATAATGTTCAAACATTTGGATATTTCTGAATATTTTATTCTGTCTCAAGTTATTTCCAAATATGTTAACATTGGTATCATGTAGGTACAGCTATCGGAAGAATCAAGATGAATGAGTGTCCACGCCACTGAAGGGAAAGAAGTCTGGCTGACAAAATGAGCCCTGTACTGAATCCAGGCCCTGTTTTGAGGTTACTATTTTTTTTGGCTCAGCCTAGAAATTGGATTATTGCTTTTCATACCACTGGGAGGCCTGCAGCCCAACCTCTGACCCAAGCTATCACAGAGGACAGGGAAACACAAACTGAAAATTGTAAAAATCCTCTTCAAGTTCAACAGAGAGACAGTCTGAAATCTGATCATAACTGGGAGATACAAATTTCTAATCTACCCTTCCAAAAGGAAAGGAACTACAGAGAAAGAAGGAGCATTAACCTTCATCAGCTTTCAGTATTTCACATTTTCAATTCAGAATCAGATGTTACCAGTTCTGAGTGGCCACAGAAGATGGGGGAAGAATATGCACCCTTCCCATGATTCTGTAGTGAGAAGGATGACTTTGGCAGGACTGCAAATGCTCTTACTCTAAAAAGCTCAACCTCTGCCTCTCTGATCAGAAGGCTTTGTGGAGATACAGCAAAGCCTGACGCTCTGTGACAGAAAGCATGCTCACCGATGCTCATTTCTGTTGTGTAATGGTCTTTGGGCAAGTTAGTGCTTCCAGCTTATTTGAAATGCAAAGGCAGCAACTTCTTGTTTAGTGCAGAAAAAAGTCCTGGGTGGGGAAAAGCTGTTAAGTTTTGCAAAAAAAAAAAAAAAAAAAAATCACTCTGAACCAAGAAGCTATCTTTAAAATTTAGGGACAGATTATTCTTACAGTTTTTTCTGATTCCTAGAAGTTTGTTTCTTCATCATTATTTGGCAAAAATAACAACATCCAACATCTATAATTTGAAGTCCAACAATATAGCTTTCCCCTCTGCAGAGGACATTGATTCACTTTATCATAAGAGGAAGCAACTCTAACTTTAAACTCAGCAATAACACATTCCTTATTCCCTATTTTTAGTTTTTTCTTTGGACTTTACCCCACTAAATTAGATAGCTTAAGGGCAAGGTCTGAATACTGAAGACAAATTCAACATGTAATGAAAGAAGTTTCTCTGATGGCAAAAAAAGGATGTTAGAGTTCAATATTGCCTCTATGTCCCTTCCACATAAGTTAAAATTTTAGGTTCTGTTTAAAATTAAGTTTAAATATATATTACCTAACATTTATCAAATATGAGCTAATTGGCAAACACCTCCCATAACTGACACTGGTTTTCACATCATGATGTCTTAACTAACTGAATAGCTTTTGCTAGTTTAGGTCCTACTGGCAACGTGGTGTTCATTTGACAAAATTATAGCCTATGTTTGTGCTACCCATTTTCCCCTAAGGCTTTTACTGCTTCCCTGGCACATTTCTTTTGGATGATAAACACAAATAAATAAATAAACACTAGATTGAAAAAACACGTGACACTGTTGGTTATAAGGTTTCTACTTAAGGATGGCCATGATTTCATAACTTTATGTTGGAACAGCTGTTTGAGAAAGAAAAAAGGCCAGAGAATCCAAATAAATTATTTTCATATTACATTACAAAATTATTTTTATATCATATAGTTTTCAAAAAATTTTTGAAAAGGATAAATAGCATAAATAGGAAATAAATATAGTTTTGTTAAGGGCACATAATCTCTCCAACCGGGGGTTTTACATTTTTTATTTCTCTTTTTAATTAAAAATCACACACATGAGAAACTAAATGGAAAATAAAACCTGTTAATGCACACCCCTGTTAATGCCAAAAGGAATCAAGCCCCATAAAATCAGGAAATGCCAAAGTTAACCATCTTGCACAAGCAAATGTTCACTCGCCTCATTAATCATGCACACCGTTTTCTTTTTCTATTTTTTAAATTACTAGTATACACTGAGCTTTCACTGTTTATTTGTTTTGGAATAGTCTAGAACATTTATAATGCTGCACACAGTGCCTGGCACACCGTGGTCCCTCGTTAAATGCTGTTGAACACAATGAATGAATGAACGAACAAATTTGATCATAAGGCAGAAATTGTCTATGATGAAACAGTTACCATGAGCTTCCAGTTCTCATATCTAAATATATTCTCTAGAGAATTGAGATGGCTGTGTATTTACGTTAAGTGTTTTCTACTCCAGATGGTCAGGTCTTCTTGACACACAGAGCCAGCGACTCTAGAACTGAGGCTTGCGGGTCGGTTGTATACTTTTGTCGGAGTTCTGCCCTTCCAAGCAGGGCAGAAAAGCTGAAAAACAAAAATTCCTCCTGCATTTTCTCTCTCCTATTCAAATTTGTCAAGGAAATGACTGATATAAAACAGAACCTGCTGTTTCTCACTACATAATGAGATCCTATGTGCAATTTTAGTTGCTGGGAGGATTGTCAATTTGGTGGAGGTGGATGCAGTACACAAAGGGACATTGTAAGAGATGATCATTTTAGAGGGTGGGTGAGCAACGTATTAAAGAGGACGACCAGGGTTACTTTGCCAGACTACAGTCTGTCCCATCTCGTGATGAACTGTGAACACTTCTTTCAAATGACTGGTAGTATAGAAATGTTTCCCCTGTAAGAGTCAAAAGAGAGAAAAAGTGGAATGGTTGCATTTCACAACTTTGGGAAAGGGTGTATTCTTCTGTGTTTATCTCTGTTTCCTGTAGCAGACAAGAGTTTTTCTGGGTTTGAACTAGCGTTTTAACAAGTTAGGGCACCTTAATTCAAGGATTTCCATGTCCAAATGCTCTTTCTTTTTGTATGCAAAGATAAAGAATTCAAATTTTGCTTTGAATTTGAAGTCAATATGCTGGTGAAGTGCATAGACAATTTTTCCTTTTTTTTTTCTTTGAGACAGAGTCTCACTCTGTCACCTAGCTAGAGTGCAGAGGCACCATCATAGCTCACTGCAACCTCCAACTCCTCGGCTCAAGCCATCCTCTTGCCTCAGCCTCCCAAGTAGGTGGGACTATAGGTGTGCGCCACAACACCTGGATAATTTTTCTATTTTTTTAGTACAGACGGGGTCTCACTCTTGCTCAGGCTGGTCTGGAACTTCTGAGCTCAAGTGAGCCTACTGCCTCGGCCTCCCAGAGTGCTGGGATTATAGGCGTGAGCCACTGTGCCCAGGCAGAATTTTTTTGGGACATACATTGTACCCATGCCCTCAGGGACAAATACAAAGTACAACCGCCACCCTGCTTTCATCAAAATGCACTTAATAACTTAAAGATTAGGTTATGTGGGATAGAAATATGTGGGTGACAAACAATGTCAGCTTATCTCTCGGGGGTGCCATTTACATAGATCACATTGTGCATGGTGCAGTGCCCACTGGAGTTGTGCAGTGCAGATGCCCTGTCCCTGAGAATCCGTTTCACACACGCCTGCAAAACAGTGGGGGTTTCCCTGCTCTGGAAGGACTCCTGTGATCTGCTGAAATAGAAATAATGGCTCCATGATGACGAATTAAAGTTCTTGAAACAAAATCTCTAACAGAAACAAAGAGATAGAAAACAACTTTTAAAAATATTTCTTAGGAGAAATTGAAGTTTACCCCAAATATATTTTTCTGCCAATAATCCAACAAAATTTATTTCTAAGTCTGTAACAGACCACTAAAGATGCTTTTCTATAGTCTGAACTTTATCCGTTGTTTGTGCTCTAAAACTTTCATTGATACATTACATATTTTGAAAAAATCCAATGAAGAGAAATAACAAATGCCATTCATAAACCTAGGCTATTTTGGATCTACTTATTTGAGCTGGGTCTTCTAAGATTACGTGGCACCTGAAGCAACGAACAATGAGAACCTGATGGTCTCCCGGCTCAGAAGGAGGCTCTCAAACTGAATGGGTTCAACAAACCTTATTAAATAATTTCATGTCATTCTCAAACCTAAATCCATCTGTGGAATATCTTATGGGACACTGACAAGCTACGATCAGAAAATGTGTGGTTACTATGGAATCTGAAAGCCCTTTAAAATAGTTTGAAAACACTGAGTGAGGGGGAAGAAGACAGTATAAACATCCTGAGGATAGGTGTCCTCCTTTCTGAAGACTACAAAGAAATTGCAGAAGAGAGAGTGGAAAGAAGACATAGGTCAGGAGGCAGGAGTGTGGTTTTGAGCCTCAAGGAGGGATAATTACTTGAGAAACGCTTCTTTGCTAGTAAATTTCTGACTCAAGAATGATTCTTTCTCTCTCTCTCTCACTCTCCCTCTCTTTCTCCCTCCCTCTCCTCTATAACCACATTTTGGCTATTTTCTTTTTCCTTTATATTTTCAACAAAGGATCTAAAGGGAAAGAAATAATTCTCTAAAATAAAAGCATTGGAAATTTTTAAAAGTCTATAATTAGAGAAGTTGTTGGCTAAGGTATACTAATACCCCCACCCCCTCAGCTATCTCCCAAACATAACCAAACCTCTTCTTAACTTTGCAAAATCCTGAAAGAGAATGTTTCACATCATAAATTATATCTTGAATCTTATTTCAGCTCAGGCTTTATGTGTCAACGCCCTTTAAAGCACTTAATCATTTATTAGCATTTGGCATGTTTCTCTAAAAATAATCAACTATAGCGTATTAGCCACACAGAGATAACCTTATATGGTTTTCTTTGTGAAATGAAGAACATGGCTCCCTGGCCTTGAGACAACAGGGTCTTGGCTGTGTTATCCTCTGGTATAACTATGGAAATATCTTCCATCTTGAACGACTCATTTTAAGTGAGCAAAGGAAAAATAGCAAAGCCTTTGATAGACAAACTTTACCATAGTAAAAGAGAACATTACCTTGATGTTTTTAGAGGCTTGGATTTATGAAGTGACCAAGCAGTAGATCAAAGGCAAACACAAGAAGAATCATAGAGTTGACCTAGGATAACTTTCATTGCCCAAGGCCAAGCATTTGCCCACTATTTTGTCATGGGAATCTATGGCCAACACGTGAAGCAGTGAATTGAGAATACGAAGTCTTGAGCTTCTGGGTTATTTGAATTCTGCTATTGACCTGTTATTTGGTTATGACCAATACCCACATACGGAACGGATCAAGCTTTCCCCTTCTTTTTCATTTGGACATTTGTAAAAATATGAATAGAAAAAGTCCATTGCCCTTATGCCTCATGCATAACATCATTTATCCACAAGCATTTGTCTGGTATTGACAGTAGATGGGTGTCAAGGTATTTGTTTTATTTGTTAAGTGATTCCAGACCATTCAGAGCTAATAGTCTCACTCTTCAGTAACACTTTTTAAAAGCCAATACTTTACATGTGCTTAGTTGATGCTCCTTAAACAATTTTTTTTTTTGCTTTAAATAAATAAATCTCAAAAGCATATAGGTTTAATTTTGGGTCCAAAATGTTTCTGCTAGTAAAATATCTTTAAATATTACTGAAGTATCTCAGTTATGCTTCACTGGAAATGAAAATGGGAGAAATCAGAAGGTGGGAGAAATCAGACTTCCTTCTCTCCCAATGGTAACTTCTTGTATTGCTGTACACATATACACTTCAGTTTACTCATCAGAAAATTACAACTTTAAGAGCTAAACTTGATAGTGTCCCATCAACTTTTAACTGTGAAACTAGTTAATTATACACAAACTTGTTAATTTCTAAGCAGCAGTCTAAGATAGGCTAGTGAGAAAGGTGATTTGTTCAGAAGATAATTCTGATTATGTCACAAGGAGAGAATGTCTGATTACCTGCCAAGGTCACTTCATTCAAAACTCGTTTGTGGGTTCAGTGAAGCAATTCCACATTTTGACGCGCCAGTGTTTTAATGTTATATGTATCCTACCTTAACTAGTTAAACGTTAAAGATCAGCAGTTTGCCCTTTCAGAACTATGAAGGCAGCCTCTTTGCTTCTCATAACCTACAAGATCTTAACAGCAAAACCAACTAAAAGCACTCCAGTGGGTCACCAGCCTAATCTCTAGTTCTCTGCCACCACTGGACAACTGGTGGCATTTGAATCCTTATCAAACGAGTTATTGTCTAGTTAATGTGGACACCTGTCTTACCAGTTCACAAGCAGATTTGTTTTTAAATTCAATGTCCATACACATCGAGGAAGCTATATTTGAGAGTTGACTATATTAACTCAATTATTCATGTAAATGGAGCACAGATTGAAATTATTGAGCAAAATCCAGAAATAATTTAAAAACTTATTATTTGCTCAAGAATTTTTAACTTCTTCCCAACCTGCAACCCAATCTTGTTACATATCATTGCTAAACCAAAACAAGCCAAATCAACTAACCAGCCTAACAACAACATAAAAACCTTCCTAGCATCTACCAGTACACCAAGCTCTTTTGCTTTATACACAGCTTTGACATCTGTTCTTCTACAACTTAGTAATCAGATACCAGGCTCTCATAAGAACAAATGTCTAGATTATCCCATTTATTTTAATTTATAGAAGAAGGACACAATAAGCAGCTTGTCATCAAGGAGAGAGATTGATTTACCCTAACATCAGATATTTAAACACTCACTTTTGGTTCCGATATACAAGTAGATTTGTAGTCACGTGTGTAGCAACAAAAGCTGAAAAACAAAGACTACTCAAAACATGAATTTCCATTCTTACACACACACACACACACACACACACATTCTAATAACCTTTATTGTTTGCTTACTATGTGCCAGGGCCTGTGCCAAATGATACTTAGCTATCTATTTATGTAGCTATATAGTCTCATATCATTTAATATTTTTATTTATGTATTTACACATATTTATATACACATACATATCTTTAAATAGCCCCTTGGATGATTGAGGTTTTCATTTTTCACCTGGATGGTGTTGTGTCATGTAGGCACAGCTCTGGAGTGTGCCGATGAGAGGGTAAACAGGGTTTATGATTTTCAGCATGTTTGAAGGAGAATTTGAAGTTCTTCGGCAGCCTCAACTTGCTAAGTGTTTTCAGATTTCTCCCTGGCCTTCAACACAAAATTCCCTCCAACACAGCACACCTGGAGGGTGGTCTAACTCCACCTGACAGTTGCCTGCTCCTTGAGGGGGTCTAGGCAGCACCTTATTGTGCACCCATTCTGCAGCCCAGATTGCAGCTTCCCCAAGAGTATGACATTTTGTGATTTGTCAGCTTTGCTGAGCTCTATATTTATTGAGCTCTAGATTAACAAAATAGATTCACATTGACATTTCTGGGCCTCTAGGCCCTTAGTGTGCCAACAGAAGGATTGGGGGATTCTATGAACTCCCAGAAATTGTGTATATTGAATTCTCAGAGAGCATTGCAACACCTTACCCCCGCCTCCTCACTTTGGGATACATTTAAAAAGGCTTCATATTTCACTTAAATTACCTTTTTTTATGAATTATAATACGTTCTAAATGCATTTTTTAAAGCACTTACTATGGTGCCACAATTATTTAGGAGAATAAATGGATTTTAACTAGTTCTGGATTAGGCATTTTGACAAATAAAGTCTTTAGAATAACATCCACTGATATTATTGATATTGTACAATAAAGACTATCTGAAGGGGATTTCAAGGAATAGAAATCCTCAGATGATGCATATTAATTCCTGAAAATGTTTACCACGTATCCTACTGTGGTAATATGTCACATAATTCCACCAGTGCCCTCAAATGAGGTCCTGACAATACTCGAGGTTGGAGGAGAAGCTGTGCCTGAGTCTGCTCCATGCAGAAGGTTAGGGTGGACGGCAGGGTCCAGGGCCAGATGCCCTGGGCTCAAGCTCTAGTTTTATCACTTTCTAGTGGTGTGACATGGGCAAGTTACTTCTTTACTTCCCGGACATGTAGTTTCCCTAGATCTAAAACAGGGATGATAGCATACCTCCTCCACAGGTTGCTGCAGTGATTTCATGCAATAAACCAAGTGCCTAGTGCATCATAAATGGCAGCCATTATTATTATATTATGCCTTAAATTAAAACAAAGGCCACAAGGCAGGATTCAATGATGGCAAACCTAGCAAGGAGATCTAATTCTATGGGAAGGATTTGTTTATGGCTAATATAGACCACTAGATGGTCAGATTTATAATGACTCATTAGTTTATTTCAGAAGCAAAAACACAGTCTATTATGACTAGATGGCTTCAGGGAAAAGGATGTAACTTCCCAGGGAAATAATAAAGGAGTTTGAAATGAAAGGAAACCTGCATGCCCCTGGGGAGTGAGATAGTCTCTGGTTTACTGAAAATACTCATTTAACCAGTCAGAGAAAGTAAGATGGCCCTGGAAGTGCTGATTTACATTTGGCCTAGAGGCAACACACCAAAACAATAAATAAATAAATAAATAAATAAAAATAAAAACAAACAAACAAAAAAAAAACAAAACAAAACTCCTCAACCCCACCTTCCACATAGCATTTCAGCTGCTAGCTGATTTAGGAAGGTTTCTAACTGGACTAGGTGCATGGGATTTCCTGGCACTTTCCTAAACAGAACTTTCCCCAAATTCTATGCAAACCTAGCAAAACTAGACTGTAATCCTCCTTTTGGGAGAGATCTTGTTTCACTTATTTTTAAATTTCTTACAACACCTTGTTCTCAAAAATGTCTCCATTCAGTTTTGAAGAATTGAATTGAAATTCCTCTGCTAAATTAGAATGGTAGGACTTAGTCTGTAGGAGTCCTGAAGAAGGAAAATATTCCCTTCTGTCCCTAATGGAGCTGGGACTGCACTTATGAGACCCATTTTCCAAGTAAACCCTCAGAGTTCATCAGAACCAACTGCCACCCAGGATTTCAGGATTTCTTCAATTTATCCCCCATTTCTGGGAGTGTTTCCTTCTAGGGAAAACTGGATCCTAATCCAAATCTCATTTTTAAATCTCAGAGACATCTGGAATTTTCTTAAAATATGGCTCTTGGGTCAGGATTTCCAGAGATTCATGAAGGGAAATTTATAGGCATGCCTTATGGTAAGGGCTCCTGCCAAAAGGTCAAAGCATCCCCTACAACCTTTCCCAACTCCACATCCCATTTATTCCCCTTGTAGAGGCTGGAGCAAGCTGCAGGCAAATCCACAAAGCACGTTTCCACTGCCTTACACTTTAGTTGTGTTTTATGTGTGACTTTCTGTTGCTGCTGATGGTGACAAAGTAGAGTTTTAAGTATTTGAATAGCCCTTTAAATGTTCCAACTGTTTCACTTAGGCTGCTTTTCTTAATGCCACAGAACTCCAATAGGTCCGCACTAGCAGCCTTATTGCAGAGTTGAGGAAACTGAGGCCCAGAGATGTTTGGTTGCATCCAGAGTTCCAAAGCAACCTAGAATCAAATAGGCCCTGGCTGTCTGTGCCTATTATCTCTGATGCCTATGGTAATTACTCAGTAAAGTTAGCTATTGAAACCATTACAGACTTTGAATGCTCCTTGGTCTTGTCTTCAAAGTAACAGGTGGGGTGCCATCATACAGCTTGCACTTCAGAACCTGACAGATTTGGGCCTGAGCCTCAGCTCTACCTCTTACTCATTGGCCTTGACCATCCTACTAGTCATCTGTACAATGGACATAGTATCCACTTGTGGGTTGCTGGAAGGAATAAAGGAAGTCACACATCCAACCCAGTGTTTAGCCCATTCTAGGCATTCAATAAAGAGCAGCTACAGCCACTCACAGCAGGTAAACTTCTCACTAGACTGGATCTCCTTCTTGCAGGACATTTGTTTCCCAAAAACCTACTCCAGCCCCCCTAATTTCAGGGTCCTCCAAGACAATGGTTCCCAAAGTTAGTGTGCATGTGAATCATCTGGGCATCCTTAAGCTGCAGATTCTGATCTAGGAAGTCTGGGCTAGACTTGCATTCCTAACAAACTCTCAGGTAATGTCAATGCTGCCAGTCCATGGACCACATGCTTTTGAGTAGAGGGTGTACCCAGTTAGCTGGACTTAGGGACTAAATCCTTCAGGACTAGCAGTTCTCAAACTTTACAGTTCATATAATCACATAGAGGGCTTATTAAAATACAAATTACTGTGGTCCACTCCAGAATTTCTAATTCAATAGGTCTGGGGTGAGGCCAGAAAAATCTTCATTTCCAACTAGTTCCCAGGAGATACTAATGCTGCTGGTCTGGGGACTACACTTGTCCTAGGCTTAGCAAAGGGCTACTGGAGACCAGAATGGCAACCGGTTGCAATGATTACTGACTTCTAGGAGGGGATGGATCTTCTTGAGGAAGCTCCCTCTGAAGGCTCTTTCATTTCCCCCTCTCCAGCCAGGCCCCCTTCTGTAAGCCCGCCATGACACTAGCAGGCGCCCTTTACCTTGTAGACATTGATGGGGATGTCGATGACAATGTGCAGCAGGTCCCCCAGAGCCAGGCTGGCGATCAAGATATTGGGGCCGTTTCGCATGCACTTGTTCTTGTAGATGATTCTCAGCAGTGTGGAGTTCCCGATGATGCCCAGCACGAACACGAGGCAGGACACGACCGTGTTGATATATTTGAAAGTCTCCTTGATCTCGATGGGTTTTTGACACGGGGGAGGGGAGAGGGTGCGCGGCGGAACTCCCGCGGTCTTCCCTCCTTTAGGAATCTCCGCAGGTGCCAAAGAGCCGGGCAGGCTGTTGTTGGAATTCCCGGGCCAGGAGGTCTTAGTGGGTGGCGTCATTACCTCTGCAGATTCCAGAAGCGGCGGAGTGGCTCCTGCGGGCGGGAATCCTCTCTCCTCTCCCCAGACCCCGGCCACGCCGCAGGCGAGAACCAGCGCCACCAGGGCGCTTCCGCACAGGCTTGGCGGCGGCTGCATGCTGCTGTCAGCTCTGGTGGGAGTCCGGTGGCCACTCTGCAGTATTCGGAGCCTGGAGACCAGCAGGGGAATGAAGACAGGAGACTTGGGTCAGCCAGCCCAGCCACACCTCTGCAAACGCTAGCGCAGAGCACAACCGTGTCGCTGCTATCCGAGCGCAAAAGTAACTCAAGTTTGCGCGCCAGTGGGGAATTTCTGCGCGCGTCACCCTCCTGCGCTGCTGGAGCCTCCTTCCAGATCTCCTCTCCTGTGCTTTCCTTCCCCTGAGTCCAGCGGAGGGGTAAATCACTCACAGTTGGGCGGGGCATTCTGGAAGGGGTGTGTCAGGGAGGGAAGGATGGGTGGCCAAGTCAAAGCTCTGAACTCTTGGGTGAACAGGAAGACAATGCATGTTTTAGCTAAGGGCGTGTGGGGACTGCGGAATCAAGGCACCTAGTAGCCACCGGCAAGTGTCAATCTCTGTATTTTACTCTGCAGGGGCACGCCGATACCTCGTGACTGACAGCCAAGACTCTTCCCAGCGGGTGAAAGCCGCTAGTCCCTGGCCGGCTGCGTTACGGTCCCCCCAGGACTGCGCGGGAGCACTCGGAAACTCTCAGAGACTTCTCAAGTCAATCCGATTGGGAGAATATCAGCATTAATTTGGAAGCTTCGGTCCTCTCCAAGTGGCTTAAAACACTCACGCGCTCTCCTTTACCCCAACCTCATTTTAATTTGCTGTATCTATACGTTTTATTTTTATTTAAAAAAAAAGAAAGAAAGAAATCCCAAACTAGTAAGCCAAACTGAAGCCCCAGGACAAGTTTCATCAATGATTTTAATTCAACAGCCAGTCAGAATGTTTACCTCTTGGATGTGACGCCCCAGGTGCAGAGCGACGAGCGGGGACTTTCTTCCCGGGACGCGGGGCTGGGGCAGAGGCGCGCTCGGCTCACGGCTCGGTGGCAGCCTGCTCTGGGAGCAGAGCACGCCTCCCTTCAGCTGCAGGCAGGTCTGGCTCTGACGAAACCCTCTGAGAATGCCAGACAGTGTAGCTTCCACAGCTTGCTCCGGGTCTCTGCTGTCCCCAGGCAAGTACTTTTATTCATTCGTCCCTTCCCCATCAATCACCGCCAGACTCCTCCCGCGCTCTGCGACCGCGCTGCAACCTTTCCCCTCGGGCAATGCCTGGACAGCGTCAGCAGGAGCTGCCCGCCCGAGGGGGCAGTCCTCGGCCAGAGACACGTCCCGAGAGGCTGTTCCTTTGCTGTAGTTCTAAGTTCTTCAAAGGACGAGCCTAAATCAAGGGCAAGTTATCTATCACGCACGAGGTGACGCTCTGAGGCTCCAGACTTGAACAAGGCTCTGTATTAAACGTCTTAACCTGAACTTTCAATGCCGACTGCGACTTCTCATTCAGTTAAATGTCCCGCCGTGATATTTAAGACCTTGTTGGTTTGGGGGCGCTGCTCTTCGCTCTATTTCTGTTTTGTTCTGAAGTTTCATTGCCAGCCCACGTCGTCGGCACCAGCACAGAAGAGCTCAGATCTTTTTGCTCTTTTCTTCTCAGGCCTTCTCCCTGCCTGGAGAGAGGCTGAAAGTCCTCATTTTCCCCAGCGCAGGTCTTCTCTCTTCCTGCTATGTCCCAGAGTGGCACTGCCAGGCAATTTCAGGGATTTTGATTCTGTACCTCTGAGGGATGTGATGCTTTTATAGGAGACATGAAAATAATCAGGAAGCCGCTATGCAAATTCAACATGATATTTATCGACCAGGCAGAGCAATAAAATAAATTCTTTCTACCCATGCTTGAGCTCCATTTTTATGGCATAGAGGGAAATAACAGGGACTGTCAGTTTTGCCCAAATGTCATATATAAAAAAAAGTCAGTCTAAGAACTGCTCAATATTTCCTGGAATAAAAAAAAAAAAGTCCGGAATTCAGGCTGTGAGAAACACTGAATATTACTCTGCTGTTCTCCGGTCAGTGAAATCCCCGCTGGATCTGTGAAACTGCAGACCCAGAAGGAACCATCCCATGGAAGACTTTTGCTTGGAGACTAAGCAGCTCATTCTTGGCTTCCCGGCTAGTTAATGGCATAGATGGGACAAGAATCTTGGATTTTTTGGATCCTATACAATGCTTTTTGGGATAGTGGAAGTAGAAAATCAATTTCTATTTAAAAACATGAACTTTAAGTGTGAAATATGGTTAAAAACATTGCTAAGGAATAAGGTTAAAAGAATGAGAAATATGGTCCAGGGTTGTGGGTGCTAATTGCATGTCTGGCTATTTTGAACACAATCTTTATCCTCCCTGTCTCGTAAAATGAGGTCAACATTCAATTGCTTCATAGCTGAGCCAAGTAACAATATACAGTGCTATGTGCAAGGAATTACATGGGTGCATTTGGAGTATGAATATTTTGTTCAGTTGGCTCCACCCAGCTTTGAACCTGCCCTTCTTACACCAGCTTTCTTCCCTCCAAAGGGCTCCTGTGGGGTGACTTTTCTGCCTCCCCACTCGCCCTCTCATCTTCATCACCATCTCCGATTATATTTCCTCCACTGAGTCCTAGACGTCTGTTCTAGTCCTCGCTGAGGTCTATCTCTTCCCTTTTCCCATAGTGCTTTTAGACTGTTAACCACGACCAAGCACTTGATCACACAGAGACTTTCATGGGTCACTACTGATTTCATATGAATTAATTTCTTTCTCAGGTCAAGACACTGAATTCTGTGTTCTTTCTGTACCATCGCAATACCTGCCACTAGTTGAGCTCAAGAAGTATTCTTTTATAGATTGATAATTACATTTTAAATTGCTTAATTATATTTTGGTAACTCTGATCATAAGGCCCAAGAACAAAGCCAGTTAATTTTAAGGTAAACATATACATTTCTCACTTGGAATTTAAAACCCAGCATGGGTTACTTCTTATAGGGCTCACCACCTGCCGTGGGCACTTTATTCACAGGACCTCATTTACTCCCTCACTGCAGTCTTCCAGCTCCGTATTAATTTTTATGATTTCATAAGTAGTGAAACTGGGTCTCAGCAAGTCACTCAAGGTCATGTGGCTAGTTAGTTGTGGGACCAGGATTTGGAGCTAGCATTTGAATTCACATCTATCTGGTTACAGAAATTGTACTTTTGATTAATTTAATCATAGAATCTGAACAGATCTTTTTTTCTCATTTAGGGAAAACAGTGTTTTAGATATCAATAATATTTAATTAAAGTTTAATCTTACGTGTTTCACCTTAAAATGTAAAGGCAACCATGTAAAATGTAAAGATTTATTCTTTGGTCCGCATGAATGACTATTATCAAGTCACAAGAAATCAGGTCTCAGTTTCCCCTTTTGTCAAATGGAAGGAAAAGATAAAAGTAACTTCTTGCTCTAACAAACCAGTCTGACTGACAAAAACTGACCCTGTTAAGAGTGGCCTAACATACAGAAAAGTGGGAACAAATCTTAGGCCATTTTTTTGTTTCTTTTTATTTTCTTTCTCATGTCTTAGGCAGTACGGCTACGGGCACAGGTTTTTTACCTTATGACTTAACATCTCTTATTGATAAACTTTATTTATAAATTCATCAGTAATTAAATACTGTATAAATTTCATTTTTTATTTATGAGCAAGAAGTTGTACCAAATTTTAAGAATCCTTCCCTGAAAACCTGAGTGTGAACTAATTTGGCATTGTGAAGGATTTTTTGTTTTTTAAATTTTTGACCAGGTAAATGTGGAATCTTTTACAAAGTTGCTTTTATAAAGATAGCTATATGAAGCATTCTAGGAAATCTTTCAAAATTCCAAATTGGCTAAGATCACCTCTCAAAGACAGAAAGGTGGTGACTGGCAATGTCCCAATATTCTCTTTAAATACTTTCACTGGAAGTTCCTGAAGACAGGGATGAATGCAATTCAGAATTCATTCCTCAAGAGGTTTGCCATAGGGAGCTCACCCAAAACAAACCTTTTCCCCCAGGTAAAAAGTAAAGCTGTTTTAGCCACAAAAATGTTAATGCTTTCATGTAGTCCTCTTGATATGAATGGCTTTGAAACCCACCTTGAACTCTCTAAATCACAAATGCTGAGGGACAAGGTGTGTGAAAAACACAGAAAGAGTTGATTCACTTGCTTCCCTACACATTCCCCTAGCACCAGATTCAATGGTCAAACAGACATTGAAGTAAGAGCATACAAAATTTTAAAGTGACTGCACAAATCAATAGCAAATAGCATGAGCATTTCTATTTCTTGGATTTTCCCTTACATTAAGTGACTGTAGCTATCTGGGCTTTATGATTAAGGTTTTTTTTTTTTTTTTTTTTTTTTAAAAGGTCTAATTTACATACAGCTAAAGGAACAGGGCTTCAGTGCACAGTTTGAAGAGTTCTGACAAATGAACACACCTCTGTGACCTACACCTAAGGGGCCTTTTGAAAAAAGGCCTATTTATCCTTCTACAGTAGCAAAATTTGAATATTTTGGCTTTGGACATCATTTTTATTAAAACTTTCACTAAGACATCATTTCTGCTTTACCAACTTATTTTATATATTTATCAGCTTCTGTAGCTGAAACATGGCTCATTAATTAGAGGTGTCTTTAAATAAGGGAATCTAAGATTTAACATTTTATCAATGATTACTTGATAATGCCTAGTATTGTCCATGACCCTAATGCAATGAAAATTTCATATGCTTAATAGTAACTAAAAATGAGACACAATCAATTATTTTCTGCTTATAGAAAATGTAAGAGACAGAAACGTTATTGTCTATGAAAAGTAACATAGTTCAGCTACTTTAAGCTATGGCCTAATTAAAAGGTAACAATTTGCTCTCTTGCTTATGACTTAATTTTTATATTCCTTTCTTTGATGCATTTTTTTCAAAACACCAGTTTTAGTAAGAGAAAAAATGAGTGCAACCTGGTCTACAAACTCCTTAAAATTGTTCTCAGAATTCTTTGGCACAACCTTAAAAATATATTAGAAATTCCAATCTAAGCAGACAATCTGACCTGTGCTTTCTTGGTTTGTCAATGCACACAATATTTGTGTAAATTATTTTCAGGCCACTTTGTCATGGAGAAAACACTATCATCACTTTATGTTAGAACAATCCTATCATGTGTATCATGTGCAGGACATTCTTTTGGAGGCTGTTATTTCATAAGAGATATAATTTATGATGAGTTTATGCATTTTCTCTAACTCCAATTATTGTCTTTAATTTGCACATTTCCTGGTTTCCATCCTTTGAATGTCCAAATGGAGTGTCCAAAGAGATGTGACATAGTAAAAGGACGTTAAAAAGAGAGAAGAAAGAAACTTGGGGCTTTATCCACTGGTGAATAAAGGAGAGTTGCTATTTTTTTTTTGTTAAGAAAGGAAAAGTTCTTTGTAATACAGAATAGAGCATACCAGGAGAGACAAAAAAAGAGAATTTCCACAGCAGGCTTCCCCCCACTCTCTGCTTTTAATGATTATATTTAGTGAAAAATATTTTTATTTCATTTCTGATAATTATTAACCTCTGGTGATGGAAATCTTTCCATTGAAATATGCTGACATCCCTAAAATGTTTCTAATCATGCTTTGAGATTTAATTGTAAGGAAACAATTATTTGAACCAAATTTAAAGGGAAACAGGGATTTTCCTGTAAGTTTATTTACAGCACATTAGATTTGATCTCTAGCTCAATTGTAAATGAATAGTCCAGAATTATAGCATAGCTTTAGTCTAGGTAAGGGATCATCCCGGGCTTTCAAAGCCATGCCCAACTCCATAAGGTTGTTTATCTGCCTTAGTGATGCATGCACAAGAAATACCTCTTTTCTTTTGGACCCTGCTAGAAAGAAGTTCTAGACCCTGTGAAGAAAGCAGTTTTGAAAAGGCTTACCAACTATGAATTATCCAAATAAATTTACCCACACAGTCTCATGGGAAGTGCACAGGAGACTGACTTCCTATGAGGACAGCAGGTGACGAGAGGCTGGTATTTAAGGGTAACACGGCTGAGGCAGCAGGTACCAAGTAGCTTGCAGAGAGGTGGGCAGCATGCAGCGATAGGGAATCCAAAGAGTGGTTAATCCTTCCACTATCTACACAGTTTACATATTTTTATGGTGCTTAAAAAAACCACATAACATAAAATTTACCATATTAACCATTTTTAAATATACAGTTCAATAGTGTTAAGTACCTCCATACTAGCGTGCTACAGATCTCCATAACTTTTTCATTTTGCATGAAACTAAAAGTCTCTACCTAATAAAAGTCAATACCCCATTTCTTCCTCCACTCAACCCTTGGAAACCACTGTTTTACTTTCTGTTTCTATGAATTTGACTACTTTAGACATCAATGGAATCATACAGTACCTGCATTTTTGTGACTGGCTTATTTCACATAGCTTACTGTCCTCAAGGTTCATCAATGTTGTAGCATGAAAAGGTTTCCTTTCTTTTTAATGCCAAATAATATTTGATTGTTTGTATGTACCGTCTTTTGTTTATCCATTCATTCACTGATGGACACTAGAGGTGTTTCCACCTTTTGGCTCTTGTGAATACTGCTGCTATAGGTGTGAATGTACAAATAGCTCTTTTAGACTTGCTTTCAATTAATTGCAATATATACCCAGAAATGAGATTGCTGGATCATATTGTAGTACTATTTTTAATATTTTAAGGAACAACCATACTATTTTCCATAGTCGTTGCATCATTTTGTATTTATATTGTTTATATTTTAAAGTCTGCAAGGCTAGGAAAAAACCTGACTCTCCCCAGAAATAGATTGGCAAATGCCAGGAGGCAGCAAAAGTGGACTCAAAATGATAGGCTCATTTTTCTGAACTTCCTAATTCTCTGGATACTTGGCCCAATAATTCTTTGTTACCTATTAACTCTTTGATGGCATCAAGCATATTAAAGTAATACATATATGTATGTATATGTCTATTCTTCCTATCTCTCTGTCATCTATCTATCTATCTATCTATCTATTCTATTTTATCTACCTACTTATTTATTGTCAATGGAAAGGTTGTCCTTAATTACCTAATTCTCCATTCCTGGCAGTAGAAGTCTGAGATTCAAGCATCCCTGTGGGAGCATTGAGCTCTCAGGTCCTAGATATGGGAGCTTGAATACATTCAGAGATCCCTAAGTTGAGGCAGGTTGAGGACTGGTTTATTGAACTACATCCTGCCTTGTTCCAGATTAATGTAGTCACTCAACACACCTGAAATTGCAAAAGAAGAGTGCTAGTAGACCCATCTGAAGGTGTGAGGATATGGGAAGTCTGTTTCTAGAACAAGGCATATGCTCACGATAAATTTAAGATGAATTACTTCTTTTTGACAACTGGTAAGAAAGTAGACCTGACATTTAGGTGAATTTGACAATCAGGAACTTGATACCTATGTTTTCATGATATTTTTTCCTATTGCAAGTTAGTTGAAAAAGTACATGAATGATTATTGTCACTCGAATATTTGCATGAAATTTAATGCAAGAGCTGTAACATATTTAGACTACTTCTAATATCTTTATCCATCTGTCAATGTAGATTTTCACAATGAATAATCCATATCTTGTGACAGAGTCAAATATTTGTAGGAAAAGCATTATTGTTACTCAGGTATATTTAATCATTTATATACAAGCAAATAAACAAGCAATCTTTTATACAAATTGGGCTCATAAGAAAGACATCACCTTTTATTATATAAGTATGTGTATTTTTAATATTATATTTTACTATACTATTATCATCATATGTTCAAATGTGACGTTTTGTGTCAACAGTAAGTAACCTGATATTTGGTGGTTTTGATTTACCACCAAGAAATATGCTGAGGAAATATTTCATCCCCTTTGTTTACCACAGGGTGGTTTCAGTATTGTTACCAAATATTTTATATGTATTTTTTTTTTTTGGTGTAAAATTAGCTAGAGCACATGATATTTTAAGCAGTTTTGTTTTCAAGAGGAATGTCTTTCCTGAAAATGTTTACCACTGGAGACAGCAACAATGTTTTGGGCTTAAAATTAGCTCTAAAAACAGCGTATTTAAGTTATTTAAGTATTTAAGTTTTGTAAATGCAAATGGATTTGCCTAAAAAACACAACTGGCCTTTTTCCTTTGGAATTCTAGATATAACACAGCTTCTCTGAAGTCAAGAGAAGATCAAGTCTGAGAACAATGCTTTTCCCTTTACTCTAGGGAAAAGCTGAATTTGCTCCAGGGATAAGAAGCAAAGGCTAAATGCCATTGTCTTAGCAACATTTTCTCCAAATCATTTAGAAGAACTTCGTAAGTATTTCCTAAGATATTTCTACTGCTTAATTTACCAATAACAAAAACCATTTTCTACCCTCCAGCTTTTAGATTAATTTTTATAGTTACCAAATTTACTTAAGGCTTAGGCCATTAACAAAAGATGAGTTAAAGTCCAAAGCAATCAATGGTAGTAGGCATTTTCAGTTGAAAAACTCAGTCATGTTTAAACATACATCAGCTCTAAATTGTAGACGTAGACTATGATGGAGGTCAAAGGTTAGTGATTCATTTCCTGTACTTGTCACTGCACTGCTTGTTACAACCGATTTCTGGAAGTGACTGACAACGGTAATAATCATGCAAAAGTCTTGTTCATGTGGCATAAGCAAATATATGTCAGGCCCCAAACCATGAATTGTTTTGATTATTAGCAATCCTCATAGTAGAGGAGTAAGTGGACTAAAATATACGGGACTCTGTCTTCCCAAATAGTCCCAGACAGGATGTAGGGTAAGAGGGCAAGATAAATATATAAGGGCCGGTCAGGTAGGTGCGCCTTCTCATCCATGCATATGTGAGAATATTCATTGATATTTAGCAATGTTATAGTGGCTTCAGCTTGATCACATAATGTAACTTTTGTCTTCTTTAGGTGGCCTTTATTCCCCTAAAAGTACATTATAATAGATCTCTTCTTCTGTGGCTAATCATTGCCATTAATATTTTGGACTAAGATCCATCTGTTTTAGAAAAATGAAATATCAACTCTCTTAGTTCTTAGGAGGGCCGGTATTGGTCCAAGCCCCGAAGACTCATTTGTACATGGTAGGCAATTATTCCAACACCTTCCTGCTAAGAGTCATCCATTTAAACCTCTGCACTAGAAAAGGAGAGAATCATGCCTTTTTGCAAGGAAAGGAGTGTGGGAAAGAGAGAAGAGCATGGTCTTCAGCAACTCTGAATCCTGACCATTTACTTAGCTGAGAAGCCTTAAGGGAATCATTTTACCTCAATGTTTCTTTGGGGTAAAGGGGAGAATAAGAATAGTGTCTCCACTGTGAGATTTAAATTCTATAATGTTTGTAAACCATTCAGTATAGTGCCTATAATAGAGTGACTGTCTAGGAAATATCAGAGATTATTTTTATTAATGTATTTTCTGGTTCTTGGAAGGTAAGTATTGAGATGAGGACACTCTTAGGCTGCACGAGGGAGCCTCTTAGCAAGAGTGTGCTTCTAATAGGGTTGATGTATTTATGGATGGATTAGAAGCTAAGTTTGTGCAATTGTTGGCATTGGTGGTTGTGCTAGCTTGCCTTTTTTTGATGATCAACTACCTGATGACAAGGAAATGGGCAGGACTGACTGCCTCAGTGATTGATTCACTAGTCTGCAAAGATGTGGTCAAGGTCTTTATGACAATTCCACAATAACAACTTGAAAACAAACCAAGAGAACTGAAAGCAGTTAAAAAATAGTTTAGTAGACAGCAGATTTTGCATCAAGTATAGAGCTGTAAAGATTTTAGTTTTTATTTCAGAAAGTTCTTAAAATATCCTTGCATGCATGAAATGAGCTCTCGATAAGCTACTTTCAGAGAGGGGTATGTAAATAACTTATAGTATCAGTTGCAATTTTTACTTCCGAATGCCTCTTGTTAATTTTATATTCATTATTATTAAGTATCTATAATATGGAACCACAAATTAGCATGACTGATTCTTTTATATTCTTTGCATGTTTGTTGTGAAGAAGATGATGGTGTTGTGATGGAGAAATGGTTTCAGGTAGGAGCTTGCATAATGGTGGACATAAACCATCCACATTAGTGCAGATCTGAGACCAAAGTCATATCAGAAATTTTGATAGTATGTAACTTATTAACCTTTCAAAAATACATACAAAAACTATTTTTAAAAATTCTGCATTTATTGATACATCTGTCATATGCCAAAATAGAACTTTTAGCAACTCTGAGATGTTCTCAGAAATAATGAGACTTGGCTAAATGCATGCAGTGCCTCAAGTTCGGTCTTTGAGGAGTTCAACATGCACAGCTGGGTCTCGTTATTGATGCCAGTGGAATTTGTAGCACTATCTATTTATGACAGTTCCACACCTACTTTTACCTTATAAGGTAAACATCCAAGCTCTAAATGCGTATTATACATAGGCCTATATTTAGCAGAAAAATAATGATTTTTGCAAGCCAAAGAGAAACAGGAATTCAGTCTCCAGATGCTGTTTTTGAAAAGCAGCATCTAAATAATTGCTGCCCAATGTGATGTTAATGTTATTGCCTAAGATAATTTCAGCCTGTTTTCCTAAAGCCATCACGTAAAGCCAGATTTCTGTTTTTTAACATAATGTCTAAAATACTTAAATGTATAGTTGAAACTAAAATAAAATGAAACTTCAAATATTACAAAGACATTGATGAAGTGGTTCAATTTTATTAGAGTTTATATTTAAAGTCATGCCGTCCTTGCATTGTTGAGGAAATGTCTCAAGTTTTATGTAACAAGTTTATATATATATACGCACACACACATATATATATTTTTTAAAGTTTGCATCAGCCTACATGTAATTTATACTCTTGGAAAAGTTTCTGTACCCTTGGGTATTTTTTCTTCTCTGAGAGTCATCTTGACCACGCAGGGTTGGACTCTCCCTCCCTGCCCTTGCCCAGACCATTTTTGTACCATATTATCCAGTCTTACTGGCTCTGGCTGATTGGTGGTAGTGGTGGTGGTGGGCGGTCACTTGACTCAAGCTGCCCAACCAAAACCTTTTTCTGAGGTTGTTTTATTGTTGTTGTTTGTTTTTAAGTAGATCAGGGAAGCACTTTTTCATAGGAGATATTGGTGGCCTCTAACAAATGGCAGGGTAGGTGCACAATTAGGATAATGTAGACAACTAGCCCAGAAGGGTGGAGAAGAGCTCTGTTGACTTTGCTTTCCTTATTCTAGCTTTTCTTGAGGCCCAGCTATAGCCCTACTTTTTCTTAGGCTTGAAATAGTGTAGTATCTAAAAATTCCTCTTTTAATCAAATTTCAGTAGGACATCTTTCAATAGGCATACCAATCAAAATAGGATTGGCACAAAAATCATGCTTCAGAACTGCACTAATTAGCTACTTATCTACAATAAACCCCATTCCCTCTTTTTACCCCTTTTACTCTGACAAATTATACACTTTTCTATTTCACTGCATTCTATTTCATTCTAGTAAAATATAAGCCTACATGAGGAATATGATAGAAGGCATGGTATAGGACTCCCCAAGATTAGGTTATAAATAACCCTGTGTCTCCTCTCTCCTCTGTCTCCCTCTCATCACTTGATCTGAGGGAAGCCAGGCCCCATGTCATGAGCATCTCTGTGGAGATGCTATTACGGTGGAGGAACTGAGGCCTCTGGCCGATAGCCAACAAGGACCTGTTAATGGCCTGTTAATGGTCATGAGCATGAACTTTGGGGTGGGTCCTTCAGACTCAGTCGAGCTTCAAATGACTAAGTCCCAGCAAGCAGCTTAACTATAACCTAATGAGAACTCCTCAGCCAGAACTACCCAGCTACATCACTCCTGGTCTTGACCGCACAGACTTTGCAATACAATAAATGTTTGAGGTTTTAAGGTGCTACGTTTTGGGGGTAATTTGATATGCAGAAATAGACAGCTAATACAGTTACTTTGTGAATATTTACTGAATGAAGACCTAAATTAAATTTGATTTCAAAAAGTATATAAATGTTTACAAAGAATGAGAAAACAGTTTAAAAAATTATTGAATTCATGGCATTGAATGTCATTATATGTGGTCTCAATTCATAGACATAAGAAGCAAAACTACTGGGTTATAAACACTGTCATAGATCATAATTTATAAAATGGAAGTGATTCTTACCTAGATACAAAGAAAGGCAGCTCCTTTTTGTAAACCTGTTTATTTTTTACATAGCCACCTTGTATAAATATTTCTAACTTATATACTCATATATGTGTGTGTATATATGTAGTATGTATGTGTATACATATATAGACATGCATATTTGACATGCTAGTAGAAATTACATTTAAAAGTAAATGAAAATAATGTCTCTTTACAATAAACAATGAAAAACATTACATATTAGTGCTTGTTTTCTCACTGGAAGCTCTGTGGTTACATTCAGAAAAATCCACCTATCTACAGGTAAGTGCTTATTAGCTACTTGAAAGCCAGGCACTTTGGATAAATTTCTTCAACATGGTCACATGATTAGGTTAACTAGCTAACAATCCTGATGCGGGTAAAGGAATAAGCATTTGGTAAACATTAACAGTATATCAATTACCAGAAAAGAATCTGCTTTGCCATAATTTATAGAAACTTCCATCAAAGCTTTGCTCTTTAGGAATGAATGCTCAAATTACTTTGTTATTTTAAAGAGTGTTTTCTTGATATCTTTATTTTTTGCTCAGATACCCTCGCCATGAGGGGGAAGGTGGCAGGCAGTGCAGCAGGATGGTGTATGAAGAACTTGGTTACTAGTTTTTAAACACATCTCATATCTGAGGAGGAATGGTTTCCTACAGTTTTTATTTTTAATGTTTCCTCCATATAATAATTCTTTTCCTTGGTGCTTAGATTTCTAATAAAATTCTTGTTGAATCACATACAATTCATACATTCATTTTACTCATTCATTCATCAAGAAACTTTTGAGAACCCCATCCATCTTTATGCAGGTGTTTCTAATTTGATAATACTTCTTTTTAAATTTATGTTTTATGTTTCATATTTATTTATTTTTAATTTCAGTATATTATGGATCCACAAACGCTTTGGTTACGTAAATTATCTTTGCAAGCCCATCCCCTGGACAGAGCACATCGCACCCGTTAGCTGTGAATTTACCCACCCCCTTCTCCCCCTCCCACCTGCCCTACACCCAATGACTGTAACCTCTGTATGTTCACATGAGTGTTGATCGATTAGTACCAATTTAATGGTGAGTACATGTGGTGTTTGTTTTTCCATTCTTGTTATGTTTGACTTAGAATGGGCTCCAGCTCCATCCATGAAAATACATGAGGTAGTTCATCATTTTTTTTATGGCTGAATAGAACTCCACAGTATATACATATACCACATTTTATTAATCCACTCATGTATTGATGGGTACTGGGTTGTTTCCACATCTTTGCAATTGTGAATACTTCTTTATCTGTTTCCTCTCACATCTTTTTCTCTATCTGTTCCTGGCTAGAGTACAGGCAGTGCCATTTGGAGTTGTTGTTTTTTATCTGGGAAAACTCAGCTTGCAAGTAGATTCTACCTGGTTTTAAGTGCTTTACACAATTATGTCATAAGGGACACCTTAAAATAAAACTAATTGCCAGATACTTCAACATCATGGAATAGGTAACTAAAGAGTTAAAACAGACATACTAGTTATGAGGATCTTAAGTTATTATAGCTATCACTAAACTTGCACAGATATGAGCCCTTGTTTTTTTTAAAAAAAATTATTCTGCTTTCTGGACTTGGACAATAGTTCACTAGCCTTTGGCTGGATGTGGTCATCTCAGACTTTTTCCTTCATGTCCTTGTTTTAATTATGTATTTGATAAACATATATTAACTATCCGCAAGCACGGTAGGAAAAAAAATGGTGAAGCAGGCATGGTCCAGGGTCCTCAGCATCACACAGTACAGTTCTACTAATCTGTGCTAGGTGTGTCCTTGTAACTCTGTTGACATTTTGTGTTGGATTGCTACCCTCTTGGTTAGGGGCTTGCAGACTGTCACAGCACTTAGCTTTTGTTCATTTTATAGGTTTCACTGGGATTTTTCTGTCTCTTACTGTTGACTCCAGGATTTTGGTACATGTTGGTTTAGGTGATGTTTTCTTCCAAGCTTGAATCTGTGTTTTCTTTGATCACTCACTATAATATGCTGATGAAAAAAGTCACTTCATCTTCCAGAGAATCGATTTATGTGATGCCAATTATCCTCATATTGAGGAACATCTTGTTGTACCCTATATTTTAAAATTTTCCTTGAGATTTTTTAGATTTAAAATGTTTTATCTGTATCTTTCTTCTTTACCTGTGATGAAAAACCATGTCCAATCACAATCTGGTAGCTTTGATCAGAGTCCACCTAGAGGAGTCTATGTTTAGGGTATACTGAAGGGACAGAGATCTGACCTGTTGCAACATTTTGGGATTTAAATGATATTTACAGGATTCGGGCCTACAAGTCAGACCATTGTCCACCTGACTCCAATCCCATGTTTATAACCAAATATTTTGGTCATGCTCACATTGACACTGCATGTCTAGTCACAGCTTCTTTGTCTGACTTTCATTGATATATATATACTGTAAAGGACTATAAATACAATCAAAACCAAAAATTCTTCTTTTTTTTTTTTTGAGACAGAGTCTCACTCTGTCACCGAGGCTATAGTGCAGTGGTGTCATCATAGCTAACTGCAGCCTCAAACTCCTGGGCTCAAGCGATCCTCCTGTTCCAACCTCTCGAGTAGCTTGGACTATAGGTGTGCACCACCACACTCAGCTAATTTTTCTTTTTTTGGTAGATATGGGGGTCTCACTCTTGCTCAGGCTGCTCTCGAACTCCTGACCTCAAGCCATCCACCCTCCTCAGCCTCACAGCATGCTAGGATTACAAGCGTGAAGCACTGCGCCCAGCCCTAAACCAAAAATTCTAAGTGAATCTTTTCAATAATTGATGTTTGCCAAAACAGCTTTTTTTCAATACCTTTTAAGAAGGGCTCAACTTTAATGTTTTAATTACACAAATTTTAAGTTCAATTAAAATCTCTCGAAGATTAAAACCAATGAATAAATCAGGAAGCATAATGACTTTTGGAGAACATCCAATCATAAAAAATCTGTCATGACCAACTAAAGGATACATCACATTAAGGAAGCAAACTTTGATGTTTTGCCAAGTATTAAGACATATAAATTTACCTTGTGCTACATTATGTATAAGAAATATTGATGGCATGTGCTATTTTGAAGGCTCTGCACATATCCTTTTTTGGAAATATTTGTTTTCGTAGTGATCCTAAAATACTAGCAACTCTTATGCCCATTTCAAAACACCTGTGGATATCATTTATAGCTTGCACTTCAAAATTTAACTTGTGGAACATTTATTCTGGTAAGCATGGAACTAGGTTGAAATCTTGAATTTGGCACTTTGAATTTATTTAATCTTCAGCAAATCCCCCAATTTCTGTGATCTTTAATGTTATCATTTGCATATTTGTCAAAATACAGTAATACCTTCTCCATAAATTTGTTGGGAGGATTAAATGAAGTCATGAATGAAAACTGCTTTGCACATTAGGTGTTCCATGATGCCTACCTTAGAGAATTGCTTGCAGATTAAATGATAATGATGCTAAAGGATTTGCACATTGAGAGCATTCAACAGAGGTATTTGACTCTTTCCTAGTTTTTTCATATTATGGTAGCACACTGTACTTAAGATTCTCGTGTTCTTATGAGATTCATGCCATGTTGATATTGACCGTTACTACAGCTACCCATTCATCAACTGGCTCATACATTCATGTATGTGAATAATTATTAATTAACCACTGGACTCCAGGCACTAGGCTAGGCACTGAGGATTGGATATACAGAGGGGAATCAGATATAATCTTCCTCATAAAAGAGACTCGTTGTAGGTATGTGATAAAGATATGGAAGGTCAGAGAGAAGGCATAAAAGAGAAATGTAAAATCTAACCTTAAAGAAAAGTTTAAAAATCTTCTCATAGATAAGATCCGAATGGGGCTGAGCTGTAAAAGATGAGTAGATGTTTTCTAGGCAAAATGGAAGATAGGGAATTTCAGAAAAATGGAACAGCTTGATAAAATTCTCAGGGATATAAAACCCTCTCATGTACCCAGGAAACTTTAATCTCAGTGTAGCTGGATTGGAGGGTAGAAGAGGGCCTTTTAGTGTAATGAGTCTGGGAAGGTAGACATGGAGGATCAAGGAGGCTCCAATGCACCCGCCTAAGGTAATTGTGGTTTACATCTTAGGTGTGGGGAGCATGTGAACTCACAGTGCGTGTCATGAGCAGACAAGTTTATCAGAAAATCTCATTCAAAGCCAAGTAGAGGATGGATTGGGCATGTGTGTGTGAGGGGTCAGTGAGGAGAGCAGTTGGGTTCAAACTGCCATAGGCTGTGATCAAGAGACTTTTGGCTTAGAATATTTGGAGAGGAAAAGGAAGGGAGTTGTGTAGGTTATTTATGACTCAGAATTCACAAGATGTGTTCTCCGTGTGTGAGTTGAAGGGCATGAGAGGAGGATTCTATATGCCATTCTGGATCTGTGGATATTATTCATTAAGAGAGGAAGCCCAGAAATTTGGGGGGAAATGTGATGAGTTCGTTTTTTGACTAGCTTAATTTAGGATGTCTGGTTGAAAATTGGAAATGTTGAGTTTGGACTCAGGACAAAGTTCTTAGGCACAGATTCATGTTTGGGAGTTACCGACAAGTCATTTGTATGAGGAGGGAGTGCAGAAACCAGCCCATGAAAAAGACTGAGAGAAAACAGTCAAAGAGGAAAGAGAAGAGTCAGAGAAGTCAAGGGAGGGAAGAGATTCAGGAAGCGGCCCAGAGGTTCAGTATGATGAGAATTGAGTTCATTGGATAAATTTTTGTTTGCTTGTTTTTAAGTACCAAAAAGGCACTCATAATTATTTCTAGAAGAAAGACTTCCTAGAAGGGAAGAGGAGGTATGGTTGGTTTATCTCGTCTCTGTTCTGAGGAAAATATATATCTGGAAATGGCCAGACTTCACAAGGAGCCAGAGCTGTTTGAATGGCCCTGCCATCCTAATTGGTTGCTCTTTAACTTCCGTAATACCAAAATTCTTTTAGAGTTGTGTCAAATAACTAACATGTGCATAATGTTTACAAGATTCTTTCTCATTTGCTCCCTTATTTTCCTCACAACAAATTCATATCTATTTTATAGATGAGGAAGTTTCTCTTAAACAGGCTGAACGGGAAAGCACAGGTCATCAGAGTTAAGGCAGGAAAACTAGAACAGACCACGGCTTAAAATTTGAGAAAAGGATAAGAGATGTTGGTGATTGGAAGCCTTCTAAGCATGGACAGTAGGACGGGGACAATTGTTTTACATCCTGGAATCCATTTGGCACATGATAAATGCTCAATCAATATTTGTTGAACTAATGCATAGATATAAAGCAAAAGCCTTACTGAGAATACTAGTATAGTTATATACAATACCATTTTGAGTAAAGAGTTACAGTGAAAGTTTAGTATTATGTTGCACTTCATAAATATCAGTGAGGAGAGATGGAAAATAGACTTTGCCAATATTATGGTGCAATCTGACAAAATGCTAACGTCATTGCATAAAGTGCTTCATTGCTGTGTGGTAATATGAACAGGAAAAGCCTGAAAAATATTATCTTATGTTTATAAAGTGTTTACAATGAACCAAGCCCTATTTCTGGTGCTCTGTATTATCTCATTTAATTCTCATAATGACTCTGAAAGATAGCTAATTCCAGATGAGGAATTTCAGGGAGAGATAGTTTAAATAATTTGCCCAAGGCTCTACAGGGATGAATTTGGTTTCAAAACCCAAGAAACCTGAGTTCAGAGCCCACACATCAGCCACTAGATTATACCTATTTATCAGATATGTCAAACAGTCTTTTTATATTTCCCCTTTCCTTTCATTGGATCACACTGTGCAGATTAATGAGGGAGACAACTTGAATCATTTATAGCAATATTTACAGCAAACAAAAGACCAGTTAGTGTTATCAGACAAAGAATTAATAATTTATCCAGCCTTAGCTATGACTATATTTATCCATATCTTACATCTACATGCAAACTGAAATATCTGTAAGTTTTTTCTGTTAATTGAAGATGTCTAGATGTTTAGAAACATGCTGACTCAAATGGAAAGAAGAAATCGAGAATGGAAGCGTTTTCACGAACATTGTTATTAAGCAATTATTATTTGTTTTCTAAATTATACAATTTTTTTCTTAACAGATTGAATTATTAGTAAAATTATTTATAGTAATGGATACTTTTAGTTCAGGGAGTATTATGTATTTGCAAAGATCTGTCTAATATATTATAAATTGTTATTGCTAGTATAAAAATTCTTTCTTTGAAAGAAATGGTTAGCCTGCCATTTAAGGCAACATCAGTTTGAAATAGAAATCAATTCCTGACTTAAGCAATTGCTCCAGATTGTAGTCATTACATTCTTGTCAGACAATATTACCTCCTCCTACAAAAGCTATTCTCTGATTTAACCTGCTTGAAAATGTCTAAAACCCCATCCTGTAGAGCAATATTTAGCTGTGTGAATACGATAACTGAGAACAGTGACTTACCTAAATTATCTGTGGTACACAGACAGACTCGAGTCTATTAGAGTTCATGCATGTCATCTGATTAAATGCCCATGTAGGGTGTCAACTCTTGCTAAAACCCATGGCATTAAAGAAGTCTAAATGTTAGGGATAATCTCCACAACAACAGAGGTTTCTTACATACTCATGGATTTCATCTCTCTCTTTATAATCCATAGAATTTATCTGCTGCTTTACTGAAACTCTGCTTTAGCCTATTTAATTTGCCATGTAGCCTTACCTATGGAGTTCATTTTTACCAGTTTGAGCATTTCCTAAGTAATACTGCTTCTGAGTTCAATCAAACTTCAAAGGATATTCCCTAGTTTTATTGTTTTAAAATCTAATCACTTAGCTATGTGTGCGCTATTCAATAACTTAATGGTTTTATACATTTTAATCTCATCCTCCTTTGTCATTTCTGATTTATAAAATTTAATTGTTTTTGGCCTTTCCTCATGGAAGTTTCCACTTCCTTTTCATTAGTTTAGTTTCTCCTCCATTGACTTTTTCAGCTCCATTATTTATTTCCTGACTTCAGCTATAAGAAATATAACCTCAATTCTGAGTTCAGATGCCATATTCTTTGTTTTTTAATAAGTAAATAGTTCTAACTTACAAAGAGAGCTATCAGCACTTTGTTAAAGTTCTATGATATATAGTCCTTTTCTTTCACATTGAAATACATTTGGGAGAGACATAAAAAATGTCAGAAAACTTGAGAAAGTGGGAAAACCCAACACTGGGGTTTACTATAGGAGGTAGTTAAATTCAAACTAAATGATCACTTAACAGAATCTAAGCAGTGACGTTCATGGGGTGATCTGTTTTATTTCATACTTAAACAACCCGGAGGACAGATTGCAAAGTGAAAGCTTTAAAATTTCAAACTCTAGGATCTTTTAGATGCTAAATGATAATCTCATGGGGATGGTGTATGACTGAACAGAAGGATGGCTTAGACAAGGAGCCTCAGAGTGAGCAGTAATGCTCCATGAGAAATATTGCCCAAAGAGTGTTAGAAGATTCTTGACCCTGAATATTGAACCAATCTAATGTAGGGGCCTGATTATAAGTAAAATTTATTCCCTGAATGCATCTATCTAATATGTTTCCTTGAATGTGTACAGTGCTTATCAACTCTGAGATTATATAATTCAACGAACTTTAGTAACTCTCAGTTCCCAGCACAAACTTAATTTCTTTCCTTCATGCATAAGATAGATGATTTATACCACATATAAGCTACATCTTAAATGCAATTTGAATTCACTTAGCAGAGGAGACAAATAGGTGCACCTAAATTTAAGTGAAAGGCAGAGTATTGTAAGTGTGTTATAGAGGGATACATAAAGGGATGTATTTCAAAGACAAAAATTCACATGGAGTTGAATAAATTTATGAAGTTGTTATCATTAATTAAAAGATTAGTAGGATTTCTAAAGACAGAATAAAAGGAGTAGTATTTCCAGGCAGGGGAAGCAGCGTGAATAAAGGTGCCAAAGCATATGGCCATGAACAGCAAGTCATGCACTTTATCTGGATGTTGGACAATTATTACTTGCAAGTTGGGTAGGAGCCAATCCCAGAGGCCAGGATGAATTTCACCTAACTACAAGGCCATGGGACTCTATCTAAAAAGCAAGTAGTAAAACACTTTTGTTATAACTGTCTGGGGTAAAGAGGTGGAAGAGTTGGTAGGCAGTTAGTTGTGTTTTGGCAGGAAAATTTCCAAGTGTGAAATCTCGGGGGCTGGGGGTGTAGATGTTGAATGGCTTCATAAATACCTTGAGATTATTGTGAACTCAATTCCCAGTGCCCCTTGTCATACAGAGATGAAGGGCTGTGGTCCTGCTCTCCTGTGTTGATAACTTCAATCTCAGGGACAGATGGCTTTATCGATTTGTGTGTGTGTGTGTGTGTGTGTGTGTGTGTGCATTATGTTTTTGTATGGCTGATTTTTATTTTTAGCCTTGAAAATACGTAGATTCTTGTTATTATTGCTAAAAAAAAAAAAAAACCCAAGAAACAAGAAAAACAAAAACAAAACTAAACCTCTAGGAAGATTTTGGGGCAATCATTTTAGTTCTTTTTGATTAAACAAACAAACGAACGAATGAATCCATTTGCTTATTCCCAAGAGAGTAATGTGGACTTCTAATTTTGGCTCCCATATTTTGTGAAGAGCTTGGAAGTCATCTTTCCCATTCTGATAATAAGAAAAAGCTGAACATACTGAACTTTAACAACTTTTCTTGGCTCCATAAGGGAACTGAGACCACAGAGCAAACTGTCATCACAAAATCTGGAGAGAAAGGCAAATCCACAGAGTTATAGCTGAGATCTGCTTACCTGGAGCAGAAGTTACTAAACTGGACTCCAGTGTGACAGTGGCTTATAGCTGAGAGAGCTGCAAGACTCAGAATCTCTCTGAGAAATAGTACTTAGGGAAGCCCCAAGGCAACAAAAGAGACAAAAATAAAGACGCTAGAAAAATTTGAAGCCTGTGGCACCTACAGCTACAGCAAATATTAACCACAGCCCACACTTCCTGAACAGATTAATATTAAATCTCACACTAAAGGTCTATTTCCCTAAGTTTCTGTTATCTGATGCATTACATCCAGCTTTCACTGAAATACTGCAAGACATGCTAACAGCCAAGAAAAAACACAATCCAAAAAGACAAAGCAGAATCAGATTCAAATATGACACAGACATTGGAATTATCAAACTAAGACAGTGATGCTTTGCCACTGTTTGGCATCCTTCATCATTCCTTGAGAGATTCACTATGCACAAACCCTGACTCATGTCTCAAGCACTAATAATTACAAAATAAGACTCCCTTAAAAGCCACAAGTATCTGTACTAATACACACATGTAGAAACATCACAAAAACCAAATTCAGAAGTACTGCAGAGAAATTGCACACCTCTTTCTCTACAGCATGGCTGTTGTCTAAAGAAAAAGGCAAAAATCTATCAGGATTAAGGCAGACCTAAGTTCTAGAGTGTAATTTTGTAGAGTTTGCTATCCTCAGCACTTTTCCTAAAAGTTAGGGGGTAGGGGAAGGGAAAAAAGGGTGTAGAAGAGAGAGGGAAGGAAATGATGCATTAGGCATTTTCTAAAGCTAGATATGTCATCACTTTCAATGGTTTAGGAACTTGAAACAAATACAGTTATCATAGGAAAGGGTTTATATTTAATATCGTTTCCTTTGGAAACCTCTCGTTCTCCAGCTGCTATGTGTTGGTTCAGTCTGATTTATTGCTGAACTCATGAATCATGTGCCTCTCTCTTTTCCATTGATTTCAACTCTATGTCAGTGGCTGCCTGTGACATACTAGATGATAACCTCAGCCATCGGCCGTAAGCCTGAGACTGGAGAGACGAATGTACATAGTACAATCACAGGAATTCAAGTGAGCATGTAGCAGCGGTTTTATTTCCCCAGAGATAGTTGTGTGGAAGACAAGGGAAATATGCTGACGTTATTAGTGGTGTATTTATAACAATTGGAACTCCCACCCTCACTTCCATTGTTGAACTGCCATTGTTATTTCCATAAAAATCACACTAGGCAGTTTCGAATTTATACAAGTGATTTATTTCCACACTTGCAAGAATGAGAAATGGTTCTTTAAAACAAGCATTTACTTGAGAAAAATTTCAAACAATTCCTATGAGGTTACGGGATAAAGAATGCAATCTAAGATTGTTCTTAAAAAGCCTTAACATAATTAAATAAGCTTTCCTACATAGTAAGAGAGATATTGTATTAAAGTTGAGATTGAGATTACTCATGACTTCAATCCACATTGAAGAATGTATATTTAAACCAGGAATTTATTTGAGTCCTTTGTTGTAATCACCTCATGTAGAGTAATAATAACCCTAGTGATCATTTTCTTGATTTTATCTGTCTTTGCAATCATCTAAAGATAAAGAGATTGGTTTTTACTGGATTTCCCTATTGCATGACTGACTCAGCATTTTTTAAAGATAATCATTCATTTTTAGCCCTATAAAACTTTCTAAACAAATATATCTGGTGAACTTCTAACTTTCTTAATATTAATTAGAAAGGAGTGGATAATGATCGTGAGAGAATGCTTACCTGCTTTTATTAAAAAAATATCCAAGCCTTAACTAACTTAATGGTATCTTACAGGTCACTTTCAAATAATTTTGCCTTCAGGAGTCAACCAGCCCAATTCTCCCAAAAGTTTCTGTTGTGCTACACAAAAGTCTTCTAGAAATGTGAAAGAGAGATTCGGTTTTGATTTAACTAGGTTTCTTTTGGGTTTAAACAGGGATTTTAAAATTAGAGTCAATGGTGGTGTGAAGATAACATGCTTGGGTTTGGGAGTCAAATAAATTTGGCTTCAAATCTTTGCTCTCAAAATAGGATCTGGCTTTGGACAATCACATAACCTCACTGAGGTCCATGTCCTTAATTTGAGCTTGGGGAGAATCACACAGCACAGTGCTTGGCACATGTAGGACCTGCAATACGTGATACTTCTGTAATTCTCCATGTCTTCATATAATAGTGGTTTTTCAGGGGCTTTTCAAATGGATGATAGACAGTAAGAGAATCTGAAGGAATTTATAGATGGGGCTTATATTTTCTCAATGAAATGGAAGCTTATCAAAGATGCCAATGGATTAAAGAATGAGATGAAGGTTTAGAATAGCTATTGTGCCCCTGTGTACATGAGTTTGATATCTTTATTATAAGAATATTGGCATTCTTGTTCTTTTGTTCAAACTCAGGACTTGTGGCAGTCACTTTCTTATCTTTTACTGCTAAAAAAACCACAGCCAAATAGTTGGTGAGATGAAATTAATAGAAGGAGAAGTCAGAGTAGCAAAGATGCTTTCTTTACGGCTTATGATGTTCTGGCAAAGCCAAAGAAAATACTTTTGAAAGTAAGACATGAGAGATTACTATACTGTTTTTTCAATGTATTCATTTTTTCACTCATTTATTTAGCAAACACTGAGGGATATTCTATCCAGGGATATGAAGATGAAAAAGATAATATCTATACATGTCAAAAATTAACAAATACTTTTATCACTTGATTTTTAAAATTTTATTTATTTTTAAGGCACTTAATGCAATAGGAAAGACAATGAAAAAATTAGTGACAATATTATACAGTCTATGATGTTACAGGATACACAGCCACACTGGCGTGTCACTCAGATTCTCTTCAAGAAAAAACCTATGACAAGGACGGAATTTAGGTGACAGCCTCCAGTTGCAGCAACCTCAGGATCTGTTGCAGCATTTGAGTTCTTGCTACATTCTTTCTGGACATTGCCCACCAATGACTGAACATAGCAGGGGGAGTAGGGTCTGGCCACTGCCCAGTGCTAAGCTCTTCTACGGCAATCTGCAATGGACCTCCCCGCTGGGATGGTTGAGACTTTGCACTGCAGTTTGAAACTCTTCCTGACCAGTCTTCCTTCACTCTCTTCTAAGTCTTAGATCTGCATCACAGCCTGCAGCCTCTCCCTGCTTTCTCCTGCTCCTTCTGCCTTTGATCTTCCAGAGACTTTTCCCTCAGTAAATCTCTTCTACTTCAACTTGGTCTTGGACGTGAACTGACACGCTGGGTTCTATGGGAACAAGGAAACCAAAGTGTCTAGCTCTGCTTGGGGAAGTTGGAAAAATGCTATTGAAATGGTGCTTGAAGTCTTGAAGGCAAAATAAGAACCCACCTGGGAGACAAGGGGGAGATGGTGTTCCAGGCAGTTGGATAAGCATATTACAGGGCCAGAGAGAGCACAGGATTTGTTGGTAACTGCAGGTAATTTAGGGTTTCAGGAAACAAGAGTACCTTTGGCCTAGTAGCAGCAGATGAGGCCAAAAGGCAGCAAGAGCAGGAGATAAAGAACTTTTCTGGCCTTCCTGGGAAGTTAGAACCTAATTCAGCATGGGCTGAAAGGCTTTCAAAAAACTTAGTTCTCGAGTATTCTAAGGCATTGGTTGCTTCTGATTTCTCACCACTTTTAAACCCTGCTATAAAGAGAAATTTTATGTATACTTTATATTTTTAGAAGTAAAATATAATTTAATGGAAATATGATTTGTGGGAAATTTGTGCAATACAGAAAAGAATAAAAAATTAAAAATTAAAATCACCCCTACCTCAGAAACATAACAGTAACCAGCATTACATTTTTTTTTGGTCTATCTCTCTTCATTTTAAAAGTAAATATGTTTATATTTATCCATGACCTCTTATTTTTTTTTTTCTCCTAGGGTTGTAGGACTTTCCTTTTTCATTTGTAAGAGCCATTTACATACTGTAGATAGTATGAAGTGGTCTGTATTATATATACCTCTAGTTTGTCATTTGCCTTTTAATTTTGTTTTTGTTTGAACTATTAATACCAAAATCTAAACTATTACTCAACTAAATCTTTCAATATTTTCTTTCAAAAATGTAAACATTTATTTTACACTTAATTAAAACCTTCAAAAATGTAACAAACTACTAAATTTCTCATTTTATCTTGTTTTTATTGTTTATATATCTTTCTAATTGCATCTGGGATTGATTTTAGTGACTTAAAAAAAGTGAAGTGACCATAGAGAGGGCAGGAGTAAAAGAAAGAAATAGAAAGTGAGTGGCCTTCAGACCCTGAAGTGTGCTGATCTCAGAAATTTGAATATTACATGGAAAATTACAGGGAGCTATTTTCAGCATGTACACAGATTTGGATCCAATTTCATTTCATCATTTCACCCTACAAGCAATGATAAATTAAAGGAGACAGATACTAAATCAGAGAAAGTCATATGAAGCTATTATAATAAGCTGGGGGCTTTTATAATATACTGGGAAAAGAGGAAATAACAGAGGGAAAGAGCCTATAATAGACAGGATGGAGGAGTTGCCAGAGATGAGATATCAGGACTAAATGGTATTAAATAAACCTGCAGGAGCAACTTTGAAAAGGGGTAGTGGCTGTCAACAATGATAAATGATGAGTGAGAGTTACTGTATGCTGAGGGAAGAAAAGTTTTCCATTTCATCTGATAATATAAAGGTAATGTCCTTACCAAAAATGTTTCAATTGAGCGGTGAGAAATAAGGCCACATTTCAGTGCAAGGTCCTATAATGGATATCTATGATGGTGTCTGCTGCTATTTCTTTCATCCTGCTTTGGGAATTGCCACCATTGATGTGGCTACCATAGGGCTGCCACAATAGTGTATGACCTCTTCCCTGATCTCAGCGGATTGACTCAAGGGCAAGCCCCTGAACAGTTGGACCCATTTCCCCTTGACACAGTGACTTACCCATGTTGAGTACTGGAATCAAGCTAAGCCAGTGGATGTCTTTTCCAGAGATTTTAATACAAAGCTCAGAGAATAGAGGCTATCCTTCTCTGATGACAGAAGCTTCTATGGACTGAATATTTTTGCCCCCTCTCCCAAATTCATATGCAGAAATATTACCCCCAATATGATGGTAAAAGGAGGTGAGACACCTTTGGGGAGCGAGAAAGTCATAAAGGTAGAACCACCATGAATGGGATTAGTGCCCTTATAAGGAACTGAAAGGACCAAAGTTCTCCCTTTCCACACAGTGAAAAGGCGGTGATCTATGTATGAATCAGAAAGCAGGCCCTTACCCAACACCAAATCTGCTGGCACCTTGATCTTGACCTTATACTTCCCAGCCTCCAAAACTGTGAGAAATAAATTTCTGTTGTTTATAAGCCACCTAGTTTATGGCATTTTGTTATAGCTGCCCAAATGGACTAAGACAAGCTGTGTGTTGCAACATTCAGGAACCTTGTTTCCTGCCATGTGAGGAAAGCTCAACCGTATTGAGAGAAATGAAGCAACAGACAGACAGATGTAGAGCCCCGATGGAAAGAGAATCCGGGCAACTGAGTCTTCCGTTGTTCCTAAGTTTTGGCTGCGCCCCTACCCTTCTCACACTTTGTTGGTTCACCACTTCTTTGGGTTGTAGGTTGTAAATAAATTCCGTTTTTTTTCCAAGACAATTTAAATTTGGTTTTCCTTCACTGGTAACTATAATAAAATGTCCTGATTACTACAACCAAGAGATGCTAGTAGTTTTCCAATAAATGAAAGCGAGGTGTGGTCAAGGGAGTGTTTCCTTTAAGATGGGAAAGATTCAAGCATGTGTATGCTAAGAGGGGAAGCCAGTTGAGAGATATTTAGGAAACAGTAGAAGAATGTGTATGAATGATGGGGTGGGGCCACTGGAGGCAAAAGGGGATCCAAAGTACAAGAGAGAGGCTACCCTTGGACAGACGAAGAAAGACCCCTCTTCCACTAGGACAGAAGGAATGTTTGGGACAGGGGGCATCAGGGAGTGGGAACACATGCTAACACATTGGTATGTGAGAAAGGAAGTGGACAGAGGTCTTACCTATAGATCTTAATTTTCTCAAGCAATACTATTTTGTGAGTATAAGTGGGTATAGCTAAATAGGAAATTTCAAAAGAAGTGAAAGTTTGGCATAGTTTGGGAGAGGAAAGTGAAAAGGAGGCCATCGGGGATGTGTAGACCAGCACCGGGTATGCAGTGGATAGGGGATGATAATGAGTGTCTAGCGACATCATTGTCATGGGGCTCTGTTTTTCCAGCAGTGCTAAGCAGCCCTCTGATGCGTTGATACAGACTTGATATTTTTAACTTAAAAAAATTAAACTAATAGACTTTTATTCTTTAGAGCAGTTTTAGGTTCACCTCAAAAATGAGTAGAAAGCGCAAAAAGTGCCATATACCCCTGCCCTTCTCCCCTACACACAGCCTCCCCCACCATCAACGTGGCTCAGCGGAGTGATACATTTGTTGTAACTGATGAACTATGTGGACACATCATTTTCACCCAAAGTCTGTATAGTTCACATTAGAGTTCACTCTTGGTGTTGCACATTTTATGGTTTGGACAAATGTATAATGATTTATATCCATCACTGTAGTTCTATACAGTCGTTTCATTGCCCTAAAAATCCTCTGTGCTCTGCCCATTCATCATCCTTCCCTCCCACCTAACACCTAGCAACCATTGATTTTTTTACTGTCACCATAGATTTGCCTATTTCAGGATGTCAAATAATTGGAATCGTACAGTATTAAACACTCTCAGATTGGCTTCTTTCAGTTAGCAATAGGTATTTAAAGTTCCTTCATATCTTTTTGTGGCTTCAGAGCTCATTTCTTTTTAATATATCTATTGTACCACAATTTGTTTATCCATTCAACCATTGAAGGAGATCTTGGTTGCCTCCACGTTTTGGTAATTATGAACAAAAGCTGCTATAATCGTGGTATAGGGGTTTTGTGTGGATGTAAATTTTTAACTCATTTGCATAAATACCAAGGAACAGAATTGCTGTATCATAGGGTAAGGCTCTGTTGAGTTTTGTAAGAAACTCCCAAACTGTCTTCCAAAGTGGTTGTCCATTTCTCATTCCCACCGGCAATGAATGAGAGTTCCTGTTGCTCTATAACCTTGCTAGCAAGAGTTGGTATTTTGAGAAAGGAGTTGGGATTGAGAGAGTATCTCAGTGGTGCACAGGCCATTTACTGTAGGTAATGAAATCAGGAAATGGTTGGGAGAAAATGAGGTGCTTGGTAGCTGAATGAGGTGGAAAAGTAACTGAAAGTGAACAGAGTAAGAGAGTTTGTCGGGCACACATCAAGGATGATATTCTGGAAAAATCAACATGAATGAGTGGACTGAGAAAGAAAATTGAAGTCAAAGAGGTAGGAGGAGAACAAGAAGAGAAGTGTGAAGGTTGCCAAGGAAGAGGTTACCAAAAAAAAGGGAGCCAAGGAGTATTTGTTAAATCGCTTGTAGAAGGCACTCTAAGACTGTGCAGAAGTTTTCAAAGTAGCTAATTCACACAGATTTTAAGGTTGTTTACATTTTTTGCTAGGTCTTTGTCTATTTAAGTAGCCAAGCCTCAAGAAAAGCAAAAAGGTTTGTAAAACTCATACACAAAAAGCTAATTGAACCCAGTAGAATTTAAAGCACTACCATGTTTAGTGTTTTTAGAGTGAAAATATTCTGAGTAAAGAAAAATTTTAATAGGGACAGAGACCTTCTATTAGATAATGTGTGTTTTTAAGTAAAAATCCAAATTTATCCTTAATCTCATGATGCCCTGGACTTAAGATGTTGTTTATCCTATCAAGGGGCCCTTGTCTTTGCTCTGTAGATTGATATTGTACACCCTGCTACATTGCTGATTTTCATGGATCTGCTCAGGAGGCCTTGGCCCCAGGCAAACTGCATTCCTTTGAGGTTAACACCAGCAGGGCCTTATGGAAAGCATTGTGCAGGGACAGTGGCCACCCGGTGAGTAGTTGCTTAGGGCATCAGCCAGCTCACTGCTTTCTGGGCAGCCTCAGTTCTCAGCAGGCAAAAGCCCCTCAAAAGACACTGGATTGCAAACTGTGAGAAAAAAGAAAGGAGAACATTCATCTTATATTTCTCAAAATCTTTGTCATTTAGTTGTTTATCCTTAGAAATACTTTGAACCAACATAAAATTAAGCAAAATCTCAAAATAGTAGAATTTATCAAGTTTCGTTTAGAGTTAATGTCAAGAACTAGTTTTGAGGCGGCAAAGACTCTATTAGGTCCTTTCATTTCGAATGTTCAAATTACCAATTCCCAAGAAATTGATACTATTAGGTTGGACAAAATAAGCAAATACCACCAACCTATTAAGATGAAAGATAAGCATATTATACATGTATTTTTAAAGATTGAAATATATAAATATATTTTATAATCCATTTACCTTAATATCCAAAAATGAAACAATTATTCAGGGAAATGAATCAATCTTAAAAGACCAATACAATTGGAATGAATGGAGAGGAGAAGGATTGTCCACCTACAACAAGAACTAATGTGACATCTTTAGAAAAATAAAGAGACTGGTCTTTCTAGTATATATTGGGTTAGAGAGGAGTAAAAGGAATAGTTTGGGCCAAAGGGAACATAGGGCAGAGAAATTTATATACACAATGCCCTTGGATGGTATATGCCAGTTGGATGCCATACAGATTCTAGTGGTCTATGTCTCTGCTCTTGTGCCATTACCGTGCTGTTTTGGACGGGCATGGTGGTAGCTCTGACTCGGGTGGTGCAAAGCCTTGTAATACAGCTTGAAGTCTGATAAATTGATGACTCCCAATTTGTTCTTTTTGTTTAAGGTTTCTTTGGCTATATGGGTCTTCTCTGGTTCCATACAAAGCGTTAAAAAAAAAATTGTGAACTACCTCTTGTGTTATCCTGGATGGACCTGGAGCCCATTCTTCTAAGTGAATTATCAGAAGAATGGAAAAACAAATACCCCATGTACTCACCATTAAATTGGTACTAATTGATCAATGCCTGCACATGTGGAAGTAACATTCACTGGGTGTCAGGCGGGTGGGAGGAGGGAGAAGGGGAATGGGTAAATTCACACCTAACGGGTATAGTGGGCATGTGCCATTGGGGGGATAGGCATGGTTGTAGCTCTGACTTGGGCGGTGCAAAGGCAATTTATGTAACCAAAGTGTTTGTATCCCCATAATATTCTGAAAAAAAATTCTAGTAGGAGTGGTGAAATAGGTAGATTTGAGGAGATTTTGAAGTAAGGGGCATTAGGTAGGAGTGACTGCAGGAATTTAGGGACCAAGTAATGAATATCTGAACTAGGGTGGCTGTGACAGTGAAAGTTAAAAGGAGAGGTGAGATATAAGAATCGGTTCATAGAAAACGAATTAGCTGTTTCCAACTTTCCTTTAAATTGATATCAAGTAAAAAATATATAGTCACCCTTCTTAGCTGGCAGTATAATTTAATTTCATTTTATGAAGAATTTCACATGCACATAAAAACAGATAGAATATTATAATGAACCCCAACGCACCCATTACTGAACTCCAACCTGCAGGCAATGCTTCCACTGTCTATAACTCCTTTTACTTCCCCCTTATTTTTATGTATCATTTGCCATTCCAATATTGTGTCCTTTTGTTTTGTTTTTGTGGTAACAAGACTTAACAAGAGATCTCTCTTAACAAATTTTTAAGCAGACCTTATTGTTAACTATTGGCACTAGGTTGTATAACCGATCTCTGGAACTTATTCATCTTGTATAACTGTAAATTTATACCCGTTGAATAACAACTTCCCAAATTCCCCCCATCCGCTGCTAATACCACTCCGTTGTTTACTCCTATCTTTGGCTTTTTACATGTCTCATATAAAAGGAATCATGTCCTTCTGTCACTGTCTTACTTCACTTAGCATGTTTTCCAGATCTATCCATGTTGTCACAAATGGTCAAATTTTCTTCATTGTTAAAATTGGAAAATAGTCTATTGTCTATTCTTGCTTTTGTTGACTATGCTTTTGGTGTCTCAGCTAAGAAATCATCCCCGAGTCAATTGCTCATTGTCAAGAAGATTTTCCCATATGTTTTCTTCTAAGAATTTTATGGTTTCTAGTTTTATGTTTAAGTCTTTAATCTTATTTGAATTAATTTTTTGTATGGTATAAGGTAATAGGTCCAATTTCATTCTTTTGCATGTGGATAAACAGTGTTCCCAGGACCAATTATTGAAGAGACTATCATTTCCCCATTTTATGTTCTTGGCATCCTTGTCAAAGATCAGTTGACTTTATATGCATGGGTTTATTTCTAGGCTCTATTCTGTTCCATTGGTCTACATTTTGTTTATGGTGTTAAACAAGGATTTTATGGTGTTAAACATAGGATTTTATGGTGTTAAACATAGGATTTTAACATAGGTGTTAAAATCCTATGAAGGTGGTTAAAAAAAAGCATCACTTAAACTCCCTAACCTTTGTATTCTCAGCCTGTAATTTGAGGATAATAATAGTATCTATTCCAGAAGGCAGTTGTGAGAATTAAATTTTATAATACGTATAAAATCCTCAGAAAACTTTGAATGGATAGTAATTACTCAATAATTAGTTGTCACTTTTATTTGCTGGTGAGTAATCCTGGATGAACTCCCCACAGGTACACTCTCTAGTGGCTCTGTTGATGTCCATTCATACTCTATTATACGTTTTATAGAAGGGAACATATATTTTAGCAACATCCACAAATTTGGGTAATTTTGAAAACCTTAGACTGGGGCATATTGATCAGGAATATCTACTTACAACCAGTGGAGTATTGGCTCCTAAAAGGAATCACACATGAGGGTTATAAATTGATTCTCACCAAGGCTACCTTTTTGTTTTTGCTATATTGTTAGAATCTGTGACAAATTCTTTTAAAAAAATTGAAGGATAGAGTCAATTATTTAAAAAGCTAAGAGCCATGTGGAGATCATTCCATTGACTAAAACTGGGATTAATATTTTAGGCCAATAATGAAATGTGAATGTGGATTAATGAGTGTCAACTCCTCACAGTATGTTAAGTATATTTTGGAATATACTTAATTCCGAGAAGTTTTGGAAACCACAATAGCATAGAGAGTTCATATAACAGTGTATCAGAGATCCATAGTCAGCTGTCTGGGTGTAGAGAAAAGGCATGTATATCTTTAAAAATACTGACAGATGAATCTGATTGATAGCCCAGAGGCCCTTACGCCATTGCTTTAGTACAATTAAATTAAAATGTTCAGGTTGAAATGTTGACGTCAGTCATTTCCCTGGTTATTTCAATGTGCCCTCAACATTGAGAATCTTTGCTTTATATTAATGAGACTAAACCAGATCTGAAGATGGTCTCTAAAATTTTGAGCAATGAATCAGTTTCAGGTGACTACTTTGAACGAATGACATCATGTAAATGTACAGGTGTATGTTCAAGTGTGTTTGCTAAGGTACCACCCTCTTCTTACCTCATCGTATTTGCTCTGAGCACCTTGAGTGGGATGTGGTGTAGAATGTGTATTTACAAGGTGGTGGTCAGGTTCTTGCAGTTGAAGCACAATGTTGGAGATGCCATAGCATTGTTTGGGGGACGAGGGGAGTGTGGAGGTGAGAAAGAGGGAGTGCATGATCCTCCACCAGTATGCTTGAATTCTTGAGGGATTATGGGAGATTGAAATACGGCATGGACCATGCAGCTCCTCCTATGCTCAAGTATCTTTTCTGTCATCCTTCATCGTTACTTGAAAGTCACACGGATTTGGTAGTACCCTTGTGACTGGTGATTTCCTAACTTTTTGGCTCCTGGAGTTGGTTTCATGAATAGTTGGAGACAACAGACTAAAATCAAAGAGAAAAAGCAAATAAGTATCGAAAGAGAAATGAGACCTTAGGCCGGGTGCGGTGGCTCACGCCTGTAATCCTAGCACTCTGGGAGGCCGAGGTGGGCGGATTGCTCAAGGTCAGGAGTTCGAAACCAGCCTAAGCAAGAGCAACACCCCATCTCTACTAATAATAGAAACAAATTAATTGGCCAACTAAATATATATAGAAAAAAAAAATTA
>CAUYRT010101190.1:0-34927 GCA_963574885.1 Lepilemur ruficaudatus | reverse complement strand
TGAGGGTCGTGAGAAGCAGCAGCACCAAAACCAAAGTATGCACTGAATTCAAGGTTCTTTTTGTTCCAGTTGTCAGATTCCAAACTAGACCCCAATGGATTGCAAGGATGACCAAATGAGAGCCCTGTTCAAAATTTCTTCAATGTTTAAAAGCAAAAGCGATTACAGGAAAGTAAAACAATTCAGAGGGACCGTGTGTGCTTAGGAGTGTCTTCATGTGGGCTTTCTCCAAGTTTAACCACCAAGGACTCTGAGAGCTGGCAGGTCTGAGTAACCCTGGTGACTGTTCTTTTCACCTTATCAAAACCTGAGCTAAAAACGCATCAGCTGATGATGACAGCAGAGGGTGGCAGGGCTGAGGATCCCATATTCATTTCCCAGGCTGGTGGAGTGAATAAATGCGGTTCAAAAACTAAACGAGGGAGGTCAGAGCCTCTGTCCAACCTTACCTGATGGCTTCTGGCCAAAGCAAGGAGTGTCATGGAAAGTGTTGGGTGGTGACAGTGCAAAGAGGGACTTGAGGAGGAGGGAGGAGAAGCAGCACCCCTCGATAAAGGTGGGGGAGAGAAGATATGGGGAGAGCCCTGAATTCCTCACCGAAGGCCAATCTCAGAGGGGAGCAGAGTGGTTACAATCTATGCTTTGGCCAAGGGCGGGAGTGGGGGAGAGTGGGGAGGGGACAATGGCTTGGAAGGGGGCATCGTTTAAGACTTAAAGAAACCAGGGGTGCAGGCAAAGCACCCCGCACACCCAGCAGTAGTCCCACAGGCTGCGACCTGAAACCTTCACGTCTCATCTACTCTAACAAGCCCCCAAGCTGGAGGGCTTCAGGGAGGTATGGAGGCAGGGGAGGGAAAGGAGAGAAGGCAGAGCCCCCAGGCCATGTAATCAGCAGCAAGGTGATTGTGTGATGTGTCTTTTCACAGTTGAGTTAGACGTGCCCCACCAGTTATGATGGGAACCAATTTAAATACACTTTCTTGATCCCAGAAGTTCAACTACGTGGACAGTGGTTACACTTGACAGGATGATTTGTTATAGCACAACTTACATATTTCAAATGGACAAAAAATTAGTATCATTTACAGTATCTTAAGATAAATTGCCTTTGAATGGGAGCTTCCTTTCCAGTACTTTGAGGTCTACAAGACGTATCTAGAAAATTTACTACTGTGGAAAATGAAGACTGCTTAAATCGAATGGGGGTAAGGGGAAGGGCCTGTGGTTTTTCTTTTTGATTAATTGCTGTAACACTGTCCTTCAGGTGGCTGAGGGAGTTTCATATTTTCTTTAGACATCATTAGGCGCCGAAGTTCCTGCAGGACAACTTTGATGCTATATGAATTCTGCCATTTTGCTAGCACAGATATGGCTCTTGGATCCACCTAAAAAAGGCAAACAAAAACAAATTACTTTCAGGCTCCCAAATGAAATAGCTGTATGCTGGGGATAAGCTATAGTACAAACTTGAGTTAAGGGCGGTTTGTCCAGTTGAACACGCTGTCCACGGAACGACACCTCACATGCAGAATACCTACCTACGTGATTCCCTCCCTCCAGTCGGTTTTTCCCTTTTTGTGCCCCAACAACCTCACTATTTGGCAGAAGGAAATAATGACACAACAGCCGGCAGGACTTGCCCCAGCCTAACTCAGCTCTACAACAACGACCTGCTGAGGGGACCCAGGGCTGTCCTTGCTCGACTCTACCCCTAGGTGGCGGGTAACAAAGCTGTGCAAGTCAGGAAAGAGAGCAAAGGCAGAGGGCAGTTTGGGCCCTTGCTCTAGTGACAGGTGCCTGCACCGAGACAAAGGCTCTCAGGTTAGTGCAACGTTTCCCAAAACAAATTCTCCAAAGCATGGGCTGAATTCTGGGTTCAGGACTTTACGCAGAACTCAGATACAACATTAAACACTGAACACACAGTGACAAGGCTCATCTCTTTTCGATTTTCTTTTCGGTCTTGTGAGGATCTGAAAGACAAAGGCTTGGCATGATTTTAATATGGGTAACTTGATCTCCCCTTTAAACAAGAGAGCAGTTCTCAAGGGCTCAAAGCCTTTGGCAAATAACAAGGAGTAAGAATCTGTTAGCACTGTTCTGTTTTGGTAATATTTATTGTTGCTAGTACTGCTTTCTTATGACGAGTAGGACTGGTTTCCATTTATGGTAGTGAAAATCACAGTAAAAATAAATTTAAAAAGCAAGGCCACTCAAGGAAAACAATATTATTTACCCGTAGTTCACAATTAAGGCCCAGGAGGTAAAGGTGTTGCCCTGGGCAAGATCTTTCACCTCTGTGCCTCAGTTTCCTCATCTCTACCTCAAAAGGGTATCATGAGGACTGAATGAGCTTGTATCTCAAAGTGACCAGCACAGAGCTGGCTCAGAGGAAGTGCTGTATGAGTGATAGTCAGACACAACTGTGAAACAGGTCCCACCCCAAATCTGCACCCACACGCACTGTGATATATTTTTCACCAAATAACCAAGGAACACACGGAATTTGGCCCAGTCCCAATGTCCCTGATGTTAACGACAAAGCAATTCTCAACCCGTAGGAACAGTGGGGGCAGAAACATCAACTTACCACTCCATTAGAACTATTAACTCCATTCATATTAATTTTTGTTACAAATCTTACAAAGGGGGGTGCTTCTGGGTATTTAGGTCCACATTCTATTTTAAGGCTGTATATTCGGTTTTCATAAATTGTCTGAAAAAAAAAGCATATAAAGATGTCAGGCAATTACAAACAAAGAATTCGAAAAGGTAGAACTTGTGAAACCCCATTTATTCCCGACGGCGGAACTGGCGCATCTGCTTGCAGCACAGTCTATTTGTTATGTGGTTAAGTCAGTAGTAACTAGTTTCCACACTAGTTTATATGAGTTCTGGGCCTTGAGGAAACTCAAAAAAGAGAACATTTAAGCTTGCATCAGTGAAGTTCTTAGTATTGTTAAGTCCAATCAGAGGGACCAGTTTTTACGTTAATTTCCCTACTGTGCCGCCCTGTCCTACTCTCTGGGGAATGGTGTGCAGGAGGCATTCTTCATTCTAGGAAACCACACTACAAGTTCACTCACACCAGGCTCATCCGCCAATGTATTAAGTACTACTGTGTGCAAAGCACTCAACAGGCAACTGCTCCGGAGAGCTCCAAAATTAAGACCGGGAGGGGGCGGGGCACAGACCTAGAGGTGCTGCCGCTTCTCCTCCACTCTGGGCAGGGCACCGTTGTAAGGGATCCCAGCCTGCTCTCCAGCCTCCCTGCAGGCTTTTGCTTTGTTTTGTTTTGTAGTCACGATGACCAGAGAGATTACGGGCATTTAGTGGGTGGGGACCCCAGGCCTGCATAGGAAACAATAGTCCTTCTTAAAAGGCCAACTATGGCTTTGTTGATAATCATTGAAAAAGTCCAATGCCCCAGGCCAATAACCTTTAACATCCACCAGATGAGCAGCCAGACACACTGCTGTGGCTCGGCTGGTCCTTCACTCTCCGAACTACCTCACACTCTGAAGACCCAGTTCAACACCATCTACTCCCTAACTTTCTGTCCTGTATGAAGTCACGCTGTTATCAGGTATGTCTGAAGGTGACGGCTCCCCATCAGAGTAGCCCCCTTGAGGGCAAGGGCCACCCTCCTGGGGGCTCCCCCCTCAGGCATCAGTGCCCCTTCCTCACTAACTGTTCTGGTGTAAACAGTGACACCTATCAGTCTTTGAGGGGGGAACATATCATAGAGGATGTGATTTAAACCCTTGAAAAAGCGTATCTAAACAATCCCTGAGAAAAAGCTGCAACATATCTCGGATGCAGAAGGCATTCCTAATAAACCCACAGAATCTCCCGTCCACAGGAGTCCCAAACTACAACCACAGCAAACTCAAGCCTGGGTTTCCACCGCACCCAAGCTGCTCCTCCCCTCTCTTCCTTGCAGTGGCACCATCTCCCCAGTTAAAGCAAAAACCTAGCAGCCAGCCTCAGTCCCATTCCCCTAACCTCTTACCTTCCGGCTGTGAGAAGGTCCCATTGCTTCCACCTCCCAGAGACCCACATCCGGCCATGCTCCTCCATCACTACCGCCTCCTCTGAACTGCAAGTCCCTGCTTTCTCTCTCACTTCCCAATTGACCTCTTAATGCCAGAGGAAGCTGCCTCTGCTGGCTTAAGCCTCCACTGGCTTCCTAGTGATGTGAGGAGGAAGCCCAAGTTCCCCCCTGACCTGTGCAGCCCTGACTTCCTCTCCTTTTACTCTTCTCCCGCCGTGCGTGGCCCCTCTGGCCTCCTCACTCCTCTTCAAACGTGACTTGAGGTCCCGCACCAGGTGCTCCCCTGTCACAAGCCCTCCGAACGCCCACCCGAAGACTGGAACCCAGCCACACATCAGCCTCCCTCACTACATGCGGACTGACGAGGGCAGGGGCCTCGACAGGGCCCTCAACAGAATTGGCGCTCAAATGTTTGTTGAATGAATAAATATTACTCTTCACACTTTGACAAAATGAATACCTCCTTGCAATTAATGCGTTTCCTCAAAGAAAGAAAATTGCATCAGTAAACGGAACAAGTAGGAAGCAAACAAGGGCAGGACTTACATACAGACTTATGGAAAATGTTATAGAAGTTCTATCCTTGGCACCTAGCACAGCCTCCATCAACAACTACATACTCACGAAGTATCTGTTGATCGACTGGATCCCAAATTCATCTCTAAGTGTGCCCAGCATTCATGCTCCCAGGGTTTTACCACACAATTCAAAGACAGAAGATCTTATATAAAAAGATTTTGGGGCATGGACTCATAGTAATTACTAAAATCACAGTCTTAAAATCTTTGGTAACATAATTTTGGAGGCTTCGATGCACCAATTCAGTCATCTGGCAGCAAGTTTTGTGGCTTATCAGTGCTGATAAGATTTCACTAATCATTCTATTGATAACAGCATCAAAATGGCTAAGAAGGTGGGCAGTTTAGTAATGGGATTCTTATTATCAGATAGAGTAAATCTTAACATTACTGCTAATATTATGAAGTCAAATTTAAAAACATGCATGCTATGACTAATTTCTTGAAAAGGAAAAAAAAAAAGAACTATCAAATTTCTTTTTTTTGGAGACAGAGTCTTGCTCTGTCACCTGGGCTAGAGTGCCATGGCGCCAGCCTAGCTCACAGCAACCTCAAACTCCTGGGCTCAAGCAATTCTCCTGCCTCAGCCTCCTGAGTAGCTGGGACTACAGGCATGCGCCACCATGCCCGGCTAATTTTTCTATTTTTAGTAGAGACGGGGTCCAGCTCTTGCTCAGGCTGGTATCAAACTCCTGATCCTAAGTGTTCCTCCTGCCTCGATCTCCCAGAGTGCTAGGATTACAGGCATGAGCCACCTCGTCTGGCCAAACTATCAAATTTCTGACCACTGATATTCAACTGGCAATTTTACTGGAATACAGTAAAAAAAAAAAAAAAAAAAAAAAAAAGCTCCAATTCAAGTGATCACAGAGACACACCTGAAGGGTCATTTAAAAGTCCCAAGCTAGACTTTCTTTAGTAGAAAACAGAGTACAGGGTTTTCTTCATTTATTTTGTTCATTGATGCTCCAGGGACCTGCTAAAAACGGTTCATCAAAATGTGCTGTGCCTGAAGGAGAATTGCTGGAACATTCTGTCTCTGTGAGGAACACTACTCTTAAGATTCATTATTTGATCATGGAACACTTTCCACTTTGTTGATATGGTTTAAGTTTCAAGGGGCAACTTGGCAATGCCTATCAAGATGAGAAACAGACGTGCTCAGACCAGTGAGGCCATTTCTAGGAATTACAGATGGACTCATACTTGTGCACAGTAATGGGAAGCATTGTCTGCAACAGAAAAATAAATATGGCATATTCATATAACCGGATACTTTGTAGCCTTTTCAAAGGCACACTCCCCCCACAGAAATACTGCCAAGACACAGCACTTGGTAAACACAGTAGGATGCAGATTATGTACCACTGGTAAAAGCAGACAAACACCTTCTTCCAACTCTGGGCATATCTGTGTCACACAGGCTATTTCATCCATTAGGCAATACAGGCCCAGAGCAAACCTTTCCTGGGCTTTAAAATATATGTATGTGTGTATATATAAGCCCAGTCTGTTCATAATAAAAACACCAAATTCCAATAGAGAGACATTCTACAAAACACTTCATAGGTACTCCTCAAAATGGTCACAGGCACCAAAATCAAGAAAAACCTGAGAAATTGTCATAGCCACAAGGAGCCCAAGATATGACTACTAAATGTAATGTGGTATCTTGGATGGGATTCTGGAACAAAAAACAGACATAAGGTGAAAACTAAGAATGCTTGAATAAAGTATGGAGTTTAGTTAATAATAACGTATCAATCAATATTGGTCCTTTGGTTATGACAAATGTATCATAACAATATAAGGTGCTAACAATAGAGGAGACAAGGGTGGGCAGGGTATATGGGAATTTTCTATACTATCTTTGCAACTTTTCTGTAAATCTCGAAGTATTATAAAATAAGATTTATTTTAAAAATATATAAGATACGAGAAAAGGAATAAGGTATTACCTATGAAAATATGCAAAGAAAATTACGAGATCTAAATATATAAAAAGGTAACATTAGGTCAACTAGTCAACTGCTACTCAATCCAAATCTTACTTAATTACATATAAATACATTTAATGCACAATGTGGGCACATGCTACGTTAGAATGCTGATCACAGTTACTCTGGAAAAAACAATGGGGATATGGCAGTTAGAGATAATTCAGGAAAAAAGACACCACACTATGAATTACAACACAGAATTTAATAGGGAGAATTGTTAAACAGGTGTCAGCGGACTGAAAGAGCAAAAGGCAACCGAAGCTAACACAGAGGTACAAACTACAGGAAGCAGGATGGAAACCTTTACGGAATGAAGGGAAAGCTGGACTTTATCAGACTAAGGAAGAGGTCCCAAGAGTTGAACTCAGACCTTTGAGGAGGGGCATTGCTTGGCTGCTGCTAGTATGGCCTGTGGGGGATGGTGTGAGGAGGCTGGTTCTGTGAATGCCCAAAAAAAGCTAGAGGCTGGAACCCACTGCTGATGCCAGGATAAAGGGCTGTTACCAGAGTGGCGCAGACAGAACAACAGGCAAACAGGATGGAGGAAATCCCTTCTCTTCCCCCTGCCTTTCAGGCGCTCTCCTGTGTCCCTGACTGATGGAACCTCAACAGGAAGCCAGCTGAGAAAGGAAAAATGTAGTGTGCAGAGTCCCAGTCCCAGTTTCCAAAGCAGAGCAGAGAAAGGTGGGTTTGGAGCTTGCAAACCAGCACCTGCACACAACCCTCTGCCGTGGCAAGACACAATTATCCCTTGTACAGACTCTCCCTCTTCCTACCACTCACGTGTCCATCTAAGTGAGCACAGGATCCATCTCTAGGCAATATTAATTATTCATTTCTCCGATTAAGTCCTAGTGCCACCCAAATATTCTACAACCTAAGGACTGAACTGTCAAATTAACCACAAGCTCCTAACATAAAATTAAAACAAGGCGGCACGTGCTCCTTCCTATTTGCTTGCTATTCCTGTCAGCATCACCCCAGCAGGAGCTCCTCACCTTGGCAGCTGGTTGTGGGCTCCAGCACTCCCAGCACCTCGCACCCCGACCAGCCTCGCCCCTACCACGAAGGGACCAGCAGCAGCAGAGGGCACCTCTCCTCCAAGCACCGTCTTCTGACAGCCCCGCTTCTTCCCTAGCTCCCCAGCCCCAGGGGCGGTTACTGTTTTCCGCAACATTATTTCTGTGTTCCCAGACTGTGTGCCATTTTTGCTTTTCCAGTCCAACACCTATTTGATCAACTTCTTATATTAAATTATCTGTTGCCTAGTATTGGATATATTAATATAACCAAAGGAAATAAAATCAGTATCTTGAAGAGGTATCTGCACTTCCATGCTCACTGTAGCATTATTCACAATAGTTAAGATATGGAAACAACCTAAGTGCTTGTCAACGGATAGATGGATGGATAAAGAAAATATGGTATATATACACACACAACAGAATACTACTCAGCCATAAATCAGAAAGAAATCTTGCCATTCACGACAACATGGATGAACCCGGAGGACATTATATAACTGTATGATCTCATTTATATGTGGAATCTAAAAGTCAAACTCAGAAGCAAAGAGTAGAGTGCGGTTGCCAGGGCCTGGGCTGTGGGGGAAATGGGGAGATGCTGGTCAAAGGGCACAAACTTTCACTTGTAAGTTCTGGGAATCTAATGTACAGCATGGTGACTACAGTTAATAATACTGGATTATTTACTTGAAACTTACTAAAAGAGCAGATCTTAAATGTCTTCACCAGATAGACAGAGAGACAGACAGACACACACACGTGTGGTAACCACGTGTGGTGATGAATGTGTTGATTAATTTGATTGTGGTAACTATTATACAATGTATACATGTATCAAATAATCACATTGTATACCTTGATTTTTGTCAATTATACTAAATAAACTGGGGGGGGGGACAGAAATACCTAGCAGGATTTCTCTTTTCCTGACTGACACAGAGTTAATGGGAACTAAGTTAACTTCTTATTCTACATAATCTCTATTGTTTAAATTTTTTTTTTTTTGAGACAGAGTCTTACTCTGTCACCCCAGCCAGAGTACAGTGGAGTCATCATAGCTCACTGCAACTTCACACTCCTGTGCTCAAGCGATCCTCCTTCCTCAGCCTCCCAAGTAGCTGGGACTACAAGCAAGTGCCACCACGCCCAGCTAATTTTTCTGTAGAGACAGGTCTTGCTCTTGCTTAGGCTGCTCTTGAACTCCTGAGCTCAAGTGATCTTCCCACCTCAGCCTCCCAGAGTGCTAGGATTACAGGCGTGAGCCACCACACCCGGCCTATTGTTGAAAAATTTTAAAGAATATTAATTTATCAGTTATATAACTGAAAGCTTCTTAAAAAGAGGTTAATATGTACTGATACAGAAAGATGTCCACCATCTATTAAGTGAAAGAAATGAAGTTGTGGAACATTATCCATAGCAAGGTCCCATTTTTCTTAAGAAAAATATGTATTTATGTTTACATACCCACATCAAAAGCAGGTAGAAACATATTACACAGCAACTTAATAGTTTTCATTTTGTGGGAAGCATAATGAATTGGAGAAAGGATTACTTTCCTTTTACTTCATACACTTCTGCGATTATGTTTTGTCCTTTTTAAGCATGGGTACAGTACTTTTGGGTATGTGCATAAACACACACCGAGGCTCTAACCCACACACAAAAAACATTACCTTAGAGAAACCCAGAGGCATAACATTGCTTCTAAACCGGGGCAATTTTTGCCCTCGCCTACTGGGGAGAGGGAGGATTAAACATTGTCTGGAGACATTCATGGTCGTGATTGGGGCAGGGGTGCTACTGTAATCTAGTGCATAGAGGCCAGGGATGCAGCTAAACACGCTATAATGCACAGGACAGCCTCCTCACAACAAAGAAAAGATCCAGCCCGACTGGGGTCAATCATGCTGAGAAACCCTGCTGTATAACCTGACTACTCAGCACTTCTGTGGTCAAGTAGAAATACTCCACGTAGACCGGGCGCAGTGGCTCATGCCTGTACTCCTAGCACTCTGAGAGGCCGACAAGGGAGGATCGCTTGAGGTCAGGAGTTTGAGACCAACCTGCGAAAGAGTGAGAACCCATTTCTACTAAAAATACAAAAAAAATTAGCTGGGTGTGGTGGTGCATGCCTGTATGTGGTCCCAGCTACTCCGGAGGCTGAGACAAGAGATTCCTTGAGCCCAGGAGTCTGAGGTTGCTATGAGCTAGGCTGACGCCACAGCACTGTAGTCCAGGTGTCAGAGCGAGACTCTGTCTAAAAAAAAGAAAAAAAAAAAAGAAATACTCCACGTGTAATGCTATGGACAGTCAGGCATTTGCCAGGAATAATTGTGCAAGGAATACTTGGGTAGGAAGCTTTGCTTTTAGGTTTGGAGGACTTCTTTTTCTAGTTTTTTATTTAAAAAAGGGGTGGAGGCCGGGCGCGGTGGCTCACGCCTGTAATCCTAGCACTCTGGGAGGCCGAGGCGAGCGGATTGCTCAACGTCAGGAGTTCGAAACCAGCCTGAGCAAGAGTGAGACCCTGTCTCTACTATAAATAGAAAGAAAGAAATTAATTGGCCAACTAAAGATATATATAGAAAAAGTGAGCCGGGCATGGTGGCACATGCCTGTAGTCCCAGCTACTCGGGAGGCTGAGGCAGAGGATTGCTTGAGCCCAGGAGTTTGAGGTTGCTGTGAGCTAAGCTGACGCCACGGCACTCACTCTAGCCCGGCCAATACAGTGAGACTCTGTCTCAAAAAAAAAAAAAAAAAAAACCAACAAAAAAACAAAAAAAATATGAAAACATGGTCAACTTCATTAGCTATCAGGGAAATGCAAATTAAAACAACAACCTACTTATCAAGTGACTAAAATGAAGAAGGAAGACAATACTAAGCATTGACAAGAAGTGACGCAAGGCCGGGCGCAGTGGCTTACACCTGTAATCCTAGCACTCTGGGAGGCCAAGGCGGGTGGATTGCTCAAGGTCAGGAGTTCGAAACCAGCCTGAGCAAGAGTCTGACCCCCATCTCTACTATAAATAGAAAGAAATTAATTGGCCAACTAAAAATATATATAGAAAAAATTAGCCGGGCATGGTGGCACATGCCTGTAGTCCCAGTTACTCGGGCGGCTGAGGCAGAGGATTGCTTGAGCCCAGGAGTTTGAGGTTGCTATGAGCTAGGCTGACGCCACGGCACTCTAGCCCGGCCAATGCAGTGAGACTCTGTCTCAAAAAAAAAAAAAAAAATTTAAGACTCCGATATTACAAATAAAGAAATGAAGTCAAGAGGGGGAAAAAGAAACAAGAAGCCAAACCAATTACTGATATTAGAAGTCAAGACAATGTTTCCCCCTGGGGTGGGGGACAGTGACCGGGGGCAGGTTCTGGCTCCTCACCTGGGTACTGGTTAAATGGATGGGTTCTCGCTGTGAAAATGCATCAAATGGTATGTCTTTCTGTATGTACATAAAGAGATGAAATATACCTGCAGGACCTAATATTCTATAAATAAATAATTGCGATTGGGTTAAATTTCTAGGGACAGCATCTTAGGTACACTTTGCAAATACTTAGATGGCAGTAACACAGGGAAAGCTGGGGAGACGCTTGAGCTCAGGAATTCAAGACCAGCCTGAACAAGAGCCAGACCCCATCTCTACTAAAAGCAGAAAGAACTTAGCCAGGTATGGTGGCGGGTGCCTGGAGTCCCAACTACTTGGGAGGTTGAGGCAGGAGGATTGCTTGAGTCTACGAGTTTGAGGTTGCTGTGAGCTATGTTGATGCCACTGCACACCTAGCCGGGGTGCCAGAGCAAGACTCTCGTCTCAAAAAATTTTTTTTCCTTCCTTTTGAAGACTGAGTAATATTCCATTGTATGGATACAGCACATTTTGTTTATACATTCACCCATCAGTGGATACCGGATTGCTTCCACCTGTGGCTACTGTGAATAATGCTACTGTGAACATTGGTGTGCAAATATTTGAGTCCTTGCTTTCAATCTTTTTCACCCAGGAGTGAAATTGCTGGGTCATATGTAACTCCATGCTTCATTTTTGTGAGGAATTGCCACACAGTTTTCCACAGAGACTGCACCATCTTACATTCCCACCAACAGTGCACAATTTCTCCACCTTCTGACCAATGCTTGCTGTTTTCTGTTTTTTTTTTTTCATAGTAGCCATCCTAATGGATGTGATGTTGGTTTTATCTTCTCTTCAGGAAGTAGAAGATTGTCACATATTCGGGCAATATGCTACTTCCTAACATCCGTGTGCAAGTATGAATATCTGTGGGATAAATTCCTAAAAGTGACATTCTGGATCAAAGGATATATGCGTTTCAGAATTACCAAATTACCCCCATAGAGGTCCCCCGCATTTTACTCTGCCACCACCCCTGTGCCAGAGTGCCTGTTTCCCACACTCTATCCCTGCAAGTGATCAAATGTTTTCATCTGCTAACGCTTCTTTCTAGTGTCCTCGGTCTCAGGGTGGAGGATGACGCAACCTTTGCCTTTCGTTCTGGGCCACAGCAGCTTCTTCCCCTACCCTGGTGACACCCTCCTCCCAAATCTCACCCCCTCCATACCACCCTTCACAGAGGCAGCCAAAAAGATTTTTTTCCCAGCCACTCCCCAGGCTTGGAACGTTTTTTGGGTCCCCATTACACATAGTTGCCTTGGAGTTTGCCAAAGATTTGCTTTCTGAAAATCGATTAGAGCAGCTGCCAGGTTACTCCTGGGTCTTAGTTTGGGTTCTCCCAGAAGAAGACCCCGCAACAAAGATTGTCTATTGTTGGTGATCCAGGAACGTGATAAAGGAAGGGAAAGTAAAAGGTATGCTATCAAGCTAGTTACCACGGTGGGTACCCAGAGCTTAACCCCGCTGGACAGCCCTGGGAGGTGAGATGGTGTGGAAGGTACACGTCAGAGAGCTGGGGTATCAGTAGTCGCTGGTAGAGGGCCGCTCCGAGGGTGTTCATTCCCTGCACCTGCAGCCTGCTGTGTGCGTGGGCAGCACCCACCCCTGCGGCTACAGGACATCCTTCATAAAGGCATGCAGGAGCTGGCACTGGGACGTGGGGCCGGCATGCCCAGACCGGTAAAGACAGCGGCCTGACAGCCTCGGTCACACCCTAAAGTCGCATCTCCCGCACTGTCTCTTCTTGAGTGAACAAGAGAGCCGAGGAGACACAGGTGGCGCAGGGAAATGTGTTCCAGCAGCTCATCTCACCTCAGACACAGGCCCAGCGATGAGGGTTATTTCTGACCCGCACCTTTCCTCGACCCCTCCAGCCTTCTCCTCTCGCCGGCGTCCTGACTCTCCTTGGAGGAGTCGCAGCCATTGCAGGCTTCTCAGTCCACGTGGTTGGCCCCACCCCTCAGTGCCAGGACTGGTCACATGACCCAGGCCTGGCCAATCACCAGATTCCATTCTGCTGGTCCTTGTGATTGGTTCAAAATGATCACGTGATTGAAGGTAGCCTTCCCCCGGCCAAGGGTAATCTCGAGATTTTTGCTGTCCCTGCTGGGAAAGTGGGGCTCTTTTTCTCATGGGCTTGCGCATCTGGAACTGCTGGATGCCACCTTGCCATCCGAGATATATGTGTGTTGGGGGAGGGGCTGCCTGAGAGCCACTGCAGGGGAAAGGCAGAAGGGAAGGGAGACTGAGTATGGTGACACTGTTTGAACCCTGAATGCCCTCATGCCTACAGTGAGATCTACCTCGCTGTTCAGGTACTGGGGCCAGTAGGTGCCCTTTTAAGCTTAAGTCAGTTTGAGTTGGGTTTCTGTTGCCTGCAGCCAACAGAGGGCCGACCAGGGCACCAAGGCACCTTGACAAATGCAGTCATTGACGATAACTGTGGAGGTTCTCCTCACCCACACACTTCGGGGGTGACGATCGTCAAACTGGGTCTCCTACTGGGAGAGGCCCTGACACGGGATGTTCTCCCCCATCACTGGGGGGGGTCACAGCAGCCAAGGTGAGAGACTGCCAGCCCACAGGCTAAAGAGGCCCCTGCCTCACCTGCACCATGCCTTCTCTTTTCTCTCCTTCCTTCTCCACACCCCACTGTGCAGGCCACACCACGGTCCCCTAGTCATTCTCAGGGTCTCAGTCCTGCTCTTCCTGCCTCTGGGCATCCCCACACTTCCCCATTCCCACCCAACCCAGCACAAATACACCACCTTTGTGAAGCCTACCTAGACACGGCCCCAAACAGAATGACCTGTTTCCTCCTCCCTGCTCCTACTGCACTGTTTATATCCTTCTATTTAATGCAGAACTTGGTGCTCAGTGTGATCATTCATTTATTCCTTGCTTCCTGTTTTTTACTGAGTGTCCTCTGTGTTCTCAGGACTGCTTTGTGCATTGGGAATATAGCAGAAAACAACACAAACATCTGTTTTCATGGAGCTTGTATTCTAGTAGGGAAACAGACAAATCAATAAATCAGTAAACTACTCGTGGTGTAGTAGTGCTTTAGAGAAAATCAAGCAGGGAAAGAGGACAGGCAGAGCTGGAAAGTGGGGAGAGGGTGCCCTTTGAAATATTTTGGCCAGGAAATGTCTCCCTTTGAAGGTAATATTTGAGTTAAGGCCTGTAGGAGATTAGGAAGTGGAGTAGGTTGAATGGTGGCCCTGAAAAGATGTATGCACATCCTATTATCCAAAATCTATAAATGTAACTTTATTTGACAAAGGGTCTTTTACTATGTAATTAAGATGAGATTATCCAAGAGGGACCTAAATCCAGTGACAAGTATCCTCACAAGAAACACACAGAGAGACACACAGAAAGGAGAAGGCCATGCGAAGATAGAAGCAGAGACTGGTGTTATGCAGCCACAAGCCAAGGAACACTTGGCGCCACCGGAAGCTGGAAGAGACAAGGAAGGACTCTCCCCTAGAGACTTCAGAGAGAGTGTGGCCCTTGATTTAGGGCTTCTGGGCTCCAGAACTGAGAGGATGAATTTCTGATTTTAAGGCAACACGTTTGTGGAAATTTGTTATGACAACCCTAGGAAACTAATACAGATTTTTGTACTAAGAATGGGTTGCTGCTATAACAAATACCTAAAAATGAGCAAGTGGCTTCGGAATTGGGTGATGGGTAGAGGCTGGAAGGATTTGGAGATATATAATAGAAAAAGCCTGCTATTGCTTTGAAGACTGTTGGTAAAAATATGGATGTTAAGGATACTGATGTTAAGAAGTCTCAGAAGGAAGTTAGGAGCATGGAAGGGAAAGCTTCTATCATTTTAGAGAATATATATATATAGTTATGAAAAGAATGTTGGTAGAAATATGAATATCGAAGGCATTTCTGGTGATTGATCAGAAGGAAATGAAGAACATATTATTGGAAACTGGAGGAAAGGAGATCCTTGTTGTATAGAGGCAGAAAACCTGGCTGAAATTGTGTTCTACTACAGTGTGGAAAGCAGAACCTATAAGCAATGAACTTAGATATTTATTGAGAAGAATTCCAAGCAGATTGTGAGTATGTGGCTTGATTTCTCCTTTTTGCTTACAGTAAAATGTGAGATGAAAGACAGAAATTGAGGAAGGTACTGTTGAGCAAAAAGGAACGAGAACTTGTGACTTCGAGAGTTTCTTGGCCTATCCAGATTGCGAAGGATACTAAAATGAGGAAATTAATTGTTGGAAAAGCACGCTCTAGAGAGAAGGCCAAGGATGTGTTGAGACAACCTCTTGCTGAAGAGGTTAGGTGTATGACTCAAAGATCTAATCAACCATCTCAGCAGAAGCCAGGGATAAAATAGAGGTGGACTTAACCAGGAAATATCTGTGAAGGAGCCTCTTTTCTAATGGCATGGGCCTCTGGGACATACATGGGAGACCCACAAGTTTTTTTGAAAATGTTGTGTCAGTAGCAACACTGCCGGCTTGGACCGAAAGGGATGGAGACAAGACAAAAAGAGAGAATGTTGCCAGACTTCCATAATTCTACAGACAGGAGCTGGCCTGATAGAGCTGCTGACGGTGGGTAATTGAGCCAAAGAGAATTGTTCTCAGACCTGGGAACCTGATGGAATTTGCCCTGCTGAAATTTAGACTTGCTTGGGATGAGTAACCCATTTATTCCTTCTGTATTTTCCCTTTTGGAATGGAAATGTCTTTCTTATGCCTGTCCCACCATAGTGTTTTGGAAACAAGATAACGTGTTGTGTGGTTTCACATGTCCATAAGTAGAGAGGAATTTTGCCTCAGGATAGAGCACACTGAGATCCTCACCCGTGCCTGATTTAGATAACAAGATTGAGCATTGTTTTGAGATGATGATCTTTAGATGAAATTTTGGATTTGGAGTTGATGCTGTAGTGGATGTAGACTTTTTGGAATGGGGTGAATGTATTTAACTTGTGAATTTGGGGGCACCAGAGAGTGGACTGTGGTAGGTTGAATAGTGGCCCCCCCAATATATATCCATGTTCTGGTCCCTAGAACCTGTGACTGTAACCTTATTTGAGAAAGGGGTTCTTGAAGTTAAGGATCTTTAGATGGGATCATCTTGGATTAATTATCCAGTGGGCCCTAAATCCAGTGACAAGTATCATTATAAGAAACACACAAAAGGAGAGACAGATGAAGAGGAGAAAGCCACATGAAGACAGAGGCAGCCACAAGCCAAGGAGCACCTAGAGCCACCAGAAGCTGGAAGAGGCTGGAATTCTCCCTTGGAGCCTTTAGAGAGGGTTTGATTCTGGACTTCTGGCCTCCAGAATGATGAGAGAATGAATTTCTTTTGCTTAAGCCACCAAGTTTGTGGTCATTTGTTATGGCAGCCCTAGGAGACTAATACAGGAAGAAAATAATGTGGAAATCTGGGGAAGAATGTTCCGGGAAGAAGGCTCGAAAAGACAAAGGCCCCGAGGCAGGGATTATGCTCGGTGGGTTATGGAAGAGCGAGGAGCCCGAGCAGCTGGGGGGTGGGGGACATTGATAGGAGGTGAGGTCAGAGAGGCTGTAGGGGACCAGCTTATGTGAGATCGTGTAGAGCCTTGTGGGCTTTGACCCTGAGTGAGGCGGAGCCACAAGAGGGTTCTTTATGGAGGAGTCACACAATTAGATTTAGTTTAAATAACAAAAGAATAAATGAATGCGTAGTGGCTGGCACATCCCATCCCAGCTATGTCCCTATCTGTCTATCCTGCTAAAACCATGGGCAATTTGAGGCCAGGCACTATGTCTTAAAATTTTTTTTTGCATCCCTAGGGTCCAACACTAATAATCACAGAGCCTCTACAAATCAATAAGAAAAAGACCAAAAAATAGGCAACAAAAGTAGAAATTCAAGTGTCTAACAAACATGAAAAGAGTCTGGCTCGAGACGTTCTTCGCCGAGAGTCGCCGCGTTTTCCTGCTTCAACAGTGCTTGGACGGAACCTGGCGCTCGATCCCCACCCCGGCCGGCCGCTCAGAGCCAGCCCTCTGCCACCTCCTCACCGCACCTTCCGACCGCCCCAAGGCCCCCGCCGCCGCCTCTCCTCAGCCGCCGCCATGACAACCGCGTCCTCCTCGCAGGTGCGACCACCAGGACTAGGAGGCCGCCATCCACCGCCAGATCAACCTGGAGCTCTACGCGTCCTACGTCTATCTGTCCATGTCTTATTACTTTGACCGCGATGATGTGGCTTGGAAGAATTTTGCCAAATACGTTCTTCACCAATCTTATGAGGAGAGGGAACATGCTGAGAAACTGATGAAGCTACAGAACCAAGGAGGTGGCCGAATCTTCCTTCAGGACATCCAGAAACCAGACCATGATGATTGGGAGAGCGGGCTGTATGCTATGGAGTGTGCGTTACACTTGGAAAAAAGTGTGAATCAGTCACTACTGGAACTGGACAAACTGGCCACTGACAAAAATGACCCCCACTTGTGTGACTTCATTGAGACTCATTACCTGAACGAGCAGGTGAAATCCATCAAAGAATTGGGTGATCACGTAACCAACCTGCGCAAGATGGGAGCCCCCGAATCTGGCATGGCGGAGTATCTCTTTGACAAGCACACCCTGGGAGACAGTGATAAGAGTTAAGCCTTAGGCTAACTTCCCCGTAGCCAGGGTGACTTCCATGGTCACCCAGGCAGTATATGCATGTCGGGGTTTCCTTTACCTTTTCTATAAGTTGTACCAAAACATCCACTTAAGTTCTTTCATTTGTACCATTCCTTCAAATAAAGAAATTTGGTACCCAAAAAAAAAAAAAGAAAAGAGTCTGGCTCAATTGCATTCCTAGAGAAATTGCATTCCAAGAGAAATGAAAACATGTGTTCACAAAAAGACTTGTATGTGAGTGTTCATAGGAGCTCTAATATTAATAAGTAAAAACTTAAGCAGACCAGGTGTCCATCAACAAGAGAATGAATAAACAATTTTTATATCCATACGATGGAACACCATCCCCACTGGTCAACAATATAGAGTTGTTAACTATCACAATGACATGCATACAGCTCACAGCCATCATGTTGAATGAAAGAAGCAAGATACAAACAGTATGTACGAATGGTATGATCCCATTTATAGAAAGTTTCAGAATAGACAAAACTACTCCATCATGAAAACATAAGAACAGTGATTGCCTCTGGGCAGTGGGGAAGGCAGACATTGACTAGGTGGGGGCAGGAGGGAGTTTTCTGGGGGTCATATTGAATATCATGTTAGGGAACTGGGTAACGTAGGTGTACACATTTGTCATAACTAATCAAATAATACACTTAAGATGTTACATTACCATATGCAAATTTTACCCGGGGTGGGGTTGGGGAGAACTTTGAACAAATGTTGAACTTTTGTTAATAATAAGCATGCTGAAGTGTTAAGGGGTGAAGTGTGCTGATGTCTGTAACTTCTAAATGTTTAAAAAAATAAGTAGTCGAGGGTAGATAGATATGTGCTAAGCAAGTCTAGTAAAATGTTAATTGCAGAGCCCATGTGGTGGGTAGATAGGTGTTCATTGGAAAATTCTTTCTACTTGTCTGTATGTTGAAAATTTTCAATGATCAAGAATATGTGAATTACAGCGAGACTCTATCTTCCACCACTGGATTGCCAAAGCTGTTAAAGACCAGCGACTCGCCATGGGGATTGTCCTACACTGTAGATGAATGGGATTATGGTGACGGCCCTGCCCAACGTCACTGGCGCTCATGCCCCATGGGCTTCCTTCCTGTCCCCTCCTGCCCTGAGCATCTCATCCTTTACATACGACTTATACAACGTCGTATCCTGTTTTTCCTTCAGAGTTAGAAGGAAAAACTTCTTTGAAAAGCCCTTTGTAAATATTGTACTTAAAACAGGTACTGTGGGATTTCGGTGTTATTTTCTGTGATTCGCTGTAGAAAAGTTAGAAAGTACAGAAAAACACAAAGAAGAAAATAAAATTCCCCTGCACCCCTACTGCCTTGACCTCATGTCACTCCTGCTTCCTGACTGTTCTGTGCACGTGCGTGTGCATACACTCTCACCTTCACACAGACTTTTTTTTTTTTCTTTATTTTTTTGAAATAGGGTCTCGCTCTGTCAAGTGCAGACTGGAGTGCAGTGGTAAGATCACAGCTCCCTGCAACCTCTAACTCCTGGGCTCAAGTAATACTCCTGCCTAAGCCCCCTGAGTAGCTGGGACTACCGGTGTGTGCCACCACGCCTGGCTAATTTATAAATCTTTTATAGAGATGGAGTCTCGCTATGTTGCTCAGTTTGGTCTCGAACTCCTGGGCTGAAGCTGTCCTCCCACCTTGGCCTCCCAGAGTGCTGGGATTACAGGTGTGAGCTAAGGCGTCTGGCCTGATTTTTATGTTTGCGTGTATTTTGCTTTGTTACTTGCTTTTCTTATGTAATAAAATTCTTCTGGGACATGGTTTTGCAGACTGCCTAACTGTCTAATGAGGGAAACATTGTGTCTCTACTTTGGGGTCCAGGTAGGGTCAGCCTGGTTCTTGCTATGCCCCGTGGGGAGCCCAGGATGAGGACAGACCCAGGGACAGAGACATTAGAGGTGTGTAGGGTCCTGGGCCTGGCAGAAGTACCCACTGATCCTGGATGGGAGTCGCCCTGTTCCCTGGCCCCGGCCTTGCTACCCCAGCACCCCGTGCCCACCGCCTGGTGCCAGGGCTGAGCCGGGAGCCAGGCTCATAACCGCTCTTCCCTCAGCGTTCCACTGCCTGGCCCGGCCTGGCCTGGCCTGGGCCGTCCTGTCCTGAGCTGCCCTCATGGGGCTGGGTGCGGCGAGGCTGGGCCCTGAGTCCCCCGAGGCCGTGGCCAGAGTGGGTGTCTGGGGCCAGCAGTCAGGCAGTCTTGCTCCAGCAAGGCTGTTGGCCCAAGAAGCGTCCCCAGGCCAGCCCTCAGCCTGGAGGAAACCCCTGCGCACCAGGCCTCATTGTGTTTCAGGATTTCCCGTTTCCTGACCGCCTAACCTATTTATGGGCCACAATGGTTGCTTCCCCGGGGAGCCCCCTACTGTACTCAGGCCCACTCTTTGCAGACCTCTGGACTCGGCCCACATATCACAGGGCCAGCCTGAGATTGGCCCAGGGCAGGGACAGTAAATGGGTGTCACCTCACGTGGCCACTTCAATAGATTGATAGACCCTGCCAGGGTGCAAGGTTGAGGATTCCAAGGCTCTGTCTGGGCTCAACAAGAAAGAGTGCAACAGGCCACCAGCCCTGACCACGTGTGTGCAGAGTGGTGGTGAGCGGCGTGGAGTCACAGGCCCTGGCTAATGTCACGACAGGCACACTCTGCTCATGTACCTTCTGTGTCCCTCTCTCTTCTTGACCACGGCCTGCCTGTCTGTGCCTCAGGGCCTTTGCTCGTGCTGCTCCTCTTCCTAATATGCCCTTCCTCCCATCCTCAGCGCCGACAGCTGGCAAGGTTTATCAAACACAGCAGACACAGTTCCGCCGAGCAGTTCTTATTCAAGCTTCAAGACCCCAATTCAAATGTCACCTCTTCTGGGAGGCTTTCCTGTGCCCTCAAGACTGGGCCATACCCCCACCCAGCCCTGATATCATTCTATAGGAGAGACCACCAGGTCTGTGGGTGTCTTAGGTCAAGCTCCCCAGAAGCAAAGCTGGAGATGGGAATTCTCATGCCAATGGTTTGTTGAGAATCTCAAGAAACCTGTAAGAAAGTGGGAGAAACAGGACAGGGCCAGGCTGAACAAAGATGTGGCACTGGGGGAGCTCTTGCCCCAGCCTGATCCCACAGGGAGCTCTGGAGTGCCAGTGGTGCCAGAGAAGTTGTGGCATCCAGAGGCAAGGGCACAGGGCCAATCTACCCCACGTCCTGGGTCATTGGTCACGACCCCCAAGGCAGGTCCAGCTAATGCGGCTCCCATCAGCCAAGGGCCGTCCTCCTGACAGGTGTGAGCTGGTGGCAGCCAATAGCCGCAGCAGCTGAGGGAAGGGGGCGCCAGCCTAGAGTGTCAACAGCCCGCCATGGGTGAGCTCCCAGGGCAGGCAACACATCTGCAGAGCTCACACTGGGCGCCAGGGGGGACGTAGTTAGCATCTGATGGACTACGCTGAGCGCAGGGAGGGCAGCAGCTTCAGGACTGGCATGGGCTGACTCTGCGGCTGATGGGGGACACCACCCTGTACCTTCCTGGCAGGCCTGGTGCCCAGGCCCTGGGGCCTCATCTTCTTGTGGCTATGTCCCAGCCTCCCTCCCCTTGGTCATGTTGGCCACCTGGCTGGGTGTCAAGCAGGCTCCAGAAAGGCCACATGCCTCTGGGCAGATGTTCTGGACCTCTCTCTGGCCCTGCCCAACTTCCACTCTCCTCTCTGCCTTGGACATCATCCCTACACAAGTCACCTCTGGGCAGGCATGCAGCTCCCCAAACCCTTCCTTCTCCTAGAGACCTCCCCAGACTGGCCCAGCCAAGGGGCCTCTGGGCTCCGGTCCCACCCTAATGACAGCTTTAGGGTTTACAAGATAGAAGATGGTCTACGCAGGAGCCTCAGTATTAGAACCTTCAAAAGAGTCTTTCTAAAAGGAGTGTTTTTTGGGTCACCATTTTTACAACCACACATCACAAAGGCAGATAGATCTGCTGCGACAGTGCGAGGCGGTGAGGCTGGCCCCCCTGGGTCACGGCTGCCGTGCTGGCTCACCAGGCCTGTGGCAGGTGGCAGCAGCAATGTCCCAGCGGCCCTCTGATATGTTCAGTGTGGCATGGGTCGGTTGTTATGGGCTCGGATGGTAACCCCTGCTGAGAGGCTGCCCACCCCGGGGTGAATATATGGTATTGGCATTGCCTTTGATAGTCACTGTGCTCATATGACGTCAAGGTCTATAAAACCCAGAAATATGGCTCATTATGGAAACAAGGACTAAAGTCATAACAGAGCTATTCTTCATGAGTCCATTTACCACCCTCCTACCTGTGCCAGGCCCTGATACTCAGTATGCATCAATGGATGGGTGAATGGATGGATGAGTGAATGGGGGTTGGGTGGATTAATGGGTGGGTGGGTGGATGGTTGGGTGCATGTGAATGAATGGACAAGTGCCTATTTTACAAATGAAGAAACTGAGGTTCTAAGAGGTAGTGGCACTTGCTCAAGGAAAGACTAAGTGGCAGAACCAGAATTCCAATTTAGCTCTATTAATTCCAGAGCTGAAATAGGCGAACATAATGAATCAATGAGTTTGAGTCTTCTGTTATCTTTATGACACTTCAACCCTGCGATGTCAGCCCTGACTTGTGGGTGCTCCAGTGTGGGGAGAGAAGGAGCGGCCTCTGGGGAAGGGCGCGGTGCACTGCACTCAGGGAAGAGGCGATACCAGGGATGGGCCACTGTTCTTGCCACTCCCTGCGCCCCGCTGGTGGGGCTGCGTGGTCTCCAGCCTGCCCAACCAAGGGGCTGGCCTCAGAGGGGGCCCTGGGTTTATACTGGGAGGAGAGGGGCAGAGTGCAGAGATGGGTCTGGCAAGGCCTGGGTCCCTCTGACCAGCCTACGGGAGGAGAGAGTCACACCCAGGAATTGGGGACTGGGTGTGGAGGGCGTCCAGAAGCCGCAGCACACCTACCCAGCCGGGCCCCGCCCCCACATTTGAGGAGGGTAAGGAAATTGTGATGGGGTTTGGAGCCAGTGGAGGAGAGAGAAGGGGGCATGACTGTGCCCATAACCCTTCCAGGATCAACGGAAGGGTTAGGGCTCAGAGGAAGGAAGAGAGAAAAACAGACCAGACCGCCAGGGAGGTGGCTGGAACCCCAGCTCTGCCCAGATGCGCTTTGCAACCTTAAGCGCTAGGCTGTGGGCTCAGGCGCCCCAAGTGAATGACAGGAGTCAGACCAGGTGGCCTGTGGGGATTCTTTGGGCTGAGACAACTCACAGAGCGTCCCTGAGTGAGAGAAGGACCTCAGTTCCCACGGGCAGGGGAGGGGCAGCTCCCAGGGGCAGGAACTGGACCTCACAGCCCTGGAGGGAGGGAGAGGTGGCCGCTCCTCCCCATCCCAGTGGGCCCTGGCGTGACCTGAGGCAGCAGCAGAGTTGAGAGGTGCCCTGAGGCCTTGTCAGTAACTGGGAAATCAGGCAGACCCGGTTCTGGTCTCAGGTCACCACTTGCCAGCTGTGGGCTACTTCACATCCTTGAGCATCCATGTGGGATGCGGGGACAATGACAACACCTGTCTCAAGGTCTGAGAGCAACCAGTAGCCAGAGGGGCTCAGGAACAGGTTCCTGCCCTTCTCACCTTGGCTCCTCTGTGACACATCAGCCCTAGGGCAGCAGGGCAAGTGCCACCCTCACTTTCAGATGACAAAACCTAGGCGTCAGGTCAGGTATTGACTCAGGCCTGCTTCTTTCCCTGATGCACCCTACGTCTCTCCCACCGGCATGGTGACAGGTGACAATGGCTGGGCTCTCCCCATGTTCTCACCGGCACCTGGGCGCCATTAGCTGCAGCCGTGCATGGGCTTGAGCACGCACACACACTCACTAGCACTCTCTAACATGCTCACGCTCACGCTCACGCACACTCACACCCCCTGCCCCGCCTGCAGGCCCCCTGGGTGCTAACGGCTGGGAGTTGGGAGCAGAGCAGCCGTTTCCCAGCTGCCAGGCCCCTTCTGCCAGAAAGTGAGGGAAGAAGAAATGGAGGTGGCGGTGGGAGGGGAAGGATGGGCGGAGGGGCGAGGTGGGGAGGCGGCACTGCCCGTTCCATGGGAGGATCAGTTTTTCCCTGGAAACACTCAGCGGGCTCCCGCCCTTCACCACTCTCCTCCCTCCGCCTTTCCTGCTTTCCTGGAACAAAGGCTAGGGGTGGGGAGGAGGAGGCCCCAAGGTCCACCTGGACATGGACACGCGGTGACTTCCCCAGCCAGGCTTGAGCCACAGAGTCCCCCCCATCTTGCCTGGCCATCCAACCCAGGCCATTAGCCACAACTCTGCCTTACAGAGGGAAACTGAGGCAGAGAGTAGGTCTACATTGGGTGCTGTCAACCCAGAGAAACACAGTACAATTCCAGCCTTCGGAGCGGTCATGGTGGCCGGTCCCCTGCCTCGGGAAGGCCAGTGCTCCTAAGTGGGGGCCCTTCCCTCGTGGGCCTGCTCAGCTGTTTAATCAAGAAGTTCCTGCTTGTGTCCCACCAGACACTCTGGCCATGGCTTGGAAAACAGACGGCAGCAGCCAGGCCCCGCTCCGCCCTGGCCTATGAGTCCTGGGGGACATGGTGCAGAGGGGCCAGGGCTCCGCCTTCTGCTCTGCAGGACAGCCTCTCCCCTCTCACTCTCTTTGTCCCCTTTGCTTTCCACCAGCCTCTCCTTCTCTCTCCCTCTCTTTCTCCCCTCTTCCCCCACCCTCTCTCCCCAGGCTCCCTGGCACTCCCCAGCTGCATGTCCAGCTGTCCTGTGGGCGCCTCCCCAGGCTGTTCCACCAGCTCCTCACCCAGGGCTCCCAGCCCCCTTGGGGGCTCCTCCGGCTCCCTGCTAAGCCCATGTCAGAGCCCAGGGTGTGTCCTGAGCTGGTGCAGTTACTCAGCCCTGGGGCAGTCACTGGTCAGGCCCATCCACCTCCTCACCTTCCCCAAGTCCCCACTGGCCCTGTTCTTGCCAGTCTGGCCCTTGGCCTGGCTCCCGGCTCCTGTCTCCATCTTGCCCCACAGCCTCTTCCTGTGGCCCAGGTGGGCGGGGGCCCACTGCTTTCCGGATGAAGCCCCTGCGCTGGTCCCAGACTTGCTGCCCTTCCCCACCTGGCCAAGCACCTCCCCACCCCCACTCCAGCTCTGCAGCAGCCCATCCCCCTCCTGGGCCTCTGTGGAGGGGGACAGCCAGGTCTGCCCCTCCACTGCCCGCCTGGCCACCTGCACACACTCTCTCCCAGGCAACTTGGCCTCCCTCCGTGTCACTTCTGCACCAGGACTCTCACCCCAAGCGTCTGGATGGCCCCCTCTGTGCTCCCTGCTTCCTGCCTGCCTCCCTCTAAGGCAGGTCTCTGTCCAGCACCAAATGCCACTGCTGTGTTGTGGGGCACCTCACCCGGCTTAAGGGTGAGAGATCCAGGCACAGACTAGTTGGAGGGATTCGTCACAGAGCAGAGGCGAGGCCAGCGGGTGCGGAACCCCAGAAGAGCAGAGCGGGCAGGTCTCCGCAATGACAAGCCCACCCCTTCATTCTACAGCGGGCAAGTTGTCCCTTCACCCGGGGGGCCCCACGCAGGCACCCCCAGACCCACTGCTGCCAGGCTCTTTGTGGGGGGTGGGATCCCAAGGCCCAGCAGAGTGCAATTCTCCGCCACTGTCTGGCCTGGCCCCAGAATGTCGCTGCACCCGGCCCTTCCCACTGCCGGTCAGAGAGCTGCTGCGGCAGACGAGAAAGGGGGTCTTTATGCCCACAGGCAGAAGGGCACTGAGTCCCCTCCCGGTCCCCCCACAATGCCCTCTGGTGAAAGGGCCCTTTGTGGTGCTCCCGAGACTGGCCAGGGCAGACAGAGCCCTCCCCAAGCAGGAGGTGGCTGCCAAGAGCTCGGGGCTCTGTCCGTGTGGGGTCACAGGTCACAACGGGAGGCCTCTGGGCCCAAGGACCTGAGGAAGAAGCCATCTGATGGCAGGAAATGAAAAAGGACACATGCAAATTGCAGCATGTGGGAGTGGGGTTAGGCTTGCTGTGTCCTGTGTCCACATGCGCCCTGGTCTCACAGCCACTGCAGAGCAGCTTCCTTGTGGAACTGGTCACAGAGGGGGGGAGACCCCTCACACCTGTCTGACCCCCCTCTCCCCTCACCCGTTCTGCTTTCACTATTTCTTGAGTCACTTGGCACATGCCCACTCCAGGGACTTTGCAAATGCTGTTCTTTGCTCCTAAAATGCTCTTCCTCCTGAGACGTCTGAGTTGCTCAGGCCACTCCCCATCCAGCTCCTCTCCCGCTCTGTCCCTTCACCCTTGTCACCTTCTACCCTAGCATGTACTTGACTGTGTCTACGTATTTGTCCCCATCTAGAACGTAAGCTCAGTGTGGGAACTCACATTGATTTATTTCTTGCCCCACTGCCTGACATCCAGTAGGCGCCCACGGTATTAGTTTGGAGGAACGAATAGATCATGTCATTTAATTCATCCTTTCTCCCACCCTGAGAGGGAGACACAGTGGTTCCATTTACAGACGAAGGCTCTGGGAACTGAGGGATGTCGCCTAAGTTGCACAGTGAGAAAGAGGTAGAATTGGCTCCCAGAACATGCCTTTCATCCGTATGCTGCTTCCTACCTCCCTGGTGACAGCCACCCCACACACCAGGTACCTGCCTGGCTGGGCTCCAAGGAGAGAAGGGCCTGTCCCTTCGAGCATGTTCCTGAGGACTTCAGAGGCAGCTCTGGATTTCGGGACCACTTGATCCCCCCCTTTCGTGTTGGAGGGATCCCATTGCCAGGTCCCCCAGTAGCACCGAGCCAGCAACACTGCCCCCGGGAAAACAGGCGAGCAGATCCATCAGCCCCAAACCTTGCCCTGCAGGTTTGCCGCCGCCCAGCTGGGCTTAACACCCCAACTGTAAAACAGGGCACTGTCACCTGCCCAGCAGGTGCCTCTGAGGAACAGGTGAGAGTGGGCAGGAAAGGGCTCCCAGGACCTGAACTGCAGAGCTACAGATACAAATGTGACCTCACCCCTCTGCCAAGGCCTGATGGGCAGGAAGTGAGCCAGAGAAAGGCTCTGTCCCCCCACCCCCGGCCCCAGCTGGAGCTGCCAAGGCCCTGCATCAGCCTCCCCTAAAAAGCCAGACAAGGGGTAGAGGGAGGCCCAGGTCCTCCTCCATGGGTGAAAGGGTCTCCCAGGGCAGAGCACTTGGGCCAGGAGACCTGTGGAATGAGCTAGAATGATGCTGGCAGCCCCTTGCTGTATCACACTGGTCCCTGGGAAGTGGGTTTCCTTACAAAGGCCACACTTGTTGTCCCCTTTGGGGCTGCCTACCCGTCCCCTCAGACTACCTGTCATGCCCCCTCACTATCGTGCCACCACCTCCCCCACCAGCCCACAGTGCCCCAAGGGCCCCTCTGAGCCAAGGACAGGGACTGGGACAGCAGCCCAGAGCCCCTTCATATGCAGATGGAGAAACTGCCCCAGGCTGCCCGGGTCATGCCCATAATGGGAGAGCTGGGGATGAGGCCGAGGCCTGGCCGTTGGCTCCGCTCTGCAGACAAGTCACTCGAGTGCAGCTGTCCCTCCGGCACAGGCAGGCTCTGACCCTGGTGTGGGGACTCCATCCAGTGCCGCCTCTTGCTCCATCTCCCACTGCCCCCCACCCCACCCCTGCTCCAGCCACACGGAACTTCCTGCAGGTCCCTCAAACTAGCCGGGCTCCTGCAACCTCCAGGCCTTCGCTTTGGCCACTCTGCTTTTTGCCCAGGACGTCCTTTCCCCCTTCTTTCCCTGTCAACTTGTACCCATCCCCCAGCTCTCAGCAGAGAGTAGGCATGGCTTCCTCCAAGGAGCACTCCTTCTCCTCCAGTCCTGTGGAAGGCGGGTTTGAGGCCCTCTCTGGACTCCCACCCACCAGGACGGCCACTCTGTAGGGGCCGTGGCTCAGCCCCAGCTGCCAGCACCAGGGCTGGTACACAGCAGGGGCTCACTGTTTGCTCAGTGAGGGGGCCTGTGAATGGGAGAGTCTCTGGGGTGGGGGCAGGCCCAGGGATCACTCCCCTCCTCCCGCCACTCCAGGCAGCTGGGGAGGTGGAAGAGTGCCTGGGAGAGGGCAGGAACTGCCACCCTGGCCTGCACTGTCACCGCCCCCTTGGCAGGGTTGACTCAACCCTCCCATTTCTCACTGCTGCTAACCCCTTCACTATTTCCCTGTTCAAATTCCAGAGAGAGGAATCTAATGACCATGTCCTGGGCACTGACCAGCCCAGGAGTTTATCAGCCGGTGACCCAGGGCAGGTCCACACTCCGGGGAGCCAATGGTTCGCTCAAAAATTCACTCATTCTTACATTCAACAAATTCTCTCCGGGCACTGTGCTAGGAACTGGGATACGGCAGGGAAGAAACCGACATGGCCCTGCCCTCTCGGGGTGGACAGGCCGGTGGGTTCCTCTCTTTCCTCCCCACGTTTCTGGAAGCTTGAGTCTTCCTCCCTGGTGAAGATTTCTTCATTTCTCCTCTCCTGGCCACAAAACCCCTCCTGGTGTTCTCTATCTATGCAGGCGAGACAGTCCATGGCCCAAGGGGGATGCCAACCACAACGACCGCCCTTGAGGACAATGAAACAATGATAGCTACTGAGTCCTGCCCTGTGCACATGACATTCATTCTCTCCTGAGTCCCCACCACCTGGGAGGAGCGTGCTGCTGTTACGGTTCCCATGCCTGTGAAATGGGAGGCCCAGGGAGGTCCATGTTATGTCCTGAGGCTGTACAGCCAGGACTCAAGTCCAAGTCATCATGTCCTAATGGAAGGGCTTACCCACTAGGATACTTGGCTTGCCCAGGCCCAGAGGGTCACATCTTTTGGCTCACTGCCCTACAGAGGCCCCACTGGCAGGCAGGGCAGATGCCATCAGAGGTGTAAGGTCTCCACTGAGTCTGCCCAGAAGGAGGTGCTGGGCAGGACCTGGCTTGAAGAGAGGGACTGTCACCCCCAGTGGCCCAGCCAGCCCTTTACAACGAGAGACACTGCCCCTCCGACAGCAGCCCCAGTCTCGGTCACAGGGACCTCCTTTTCCTTCTCCACTGTTGCCAGAGGTGCAGGGCCAATGTGGGGGAGGTGTCCACCTTACCCAGCCAAGCCAGACCTCACGCAGGACACCAACTCCAATTCTGCATCCCTCCATCTGGCCCGTCTCTCCCTGGCCCATCTCTCTCCTCTGTAGCCTCCATCACAGCCAGGATGGCACCCTGCGCACCGCTACCCCCTGAAGCTGTGTGTGCTGCCCCCCAGACGGGCCCACCCCACTGCTGGGCCCCAACATGGCCATCCGTGTTTCTCAGTCGGAAGCCAGGGACCAACTCAAAATAACTATTTCCCTCCACTCCGACACAACTGTCTTCCCTGGGAAGGACAACAGCTGCAAGGGATTAGGGCTGAGGGACGGAAGGAGTGAACCTCCCCCCCACATCCTCACACCCAGCCTCAAGCCCACGGAGCTGCAGCAGGTGGCCGTGGCGCAGCCGTGAGGAGCCTATGCCTCCAACTGTGTCTAGGGCTGCCTTGTCCCCTGGAACAACCAACACCAGCACAGCCTGGGCTGCAGCTTGGAAACCGGATGCAAAGGACCCACCTGCTCTTGATGCACCAGAAACCTGGCGTCCCCACTCCTGGGCCTTCCTCCCACTCCTCTCTGCGCCTGACTGCCCTTCCCTGTACAGCCTGGTGTCCCCATCTCCGAGTCCCTTAGACCCCCCAGCAGAGCCTTCCTCCATCCCGCAACTCAAAGGCTAGAGTTCACCTTTCACCTGATTGCACACCCTCTCCAGCTGGATTTCTGGAGGGAAATAGAGCCTGGGTGAAGATAACACCATGTCCCTTTCCTGGGGAACCAGACCACTGCTTTCTCCCTCCAGGTCACAAGGGCTCTTGGGGCCACATTTTCAGGCCACCCCCATGAAAACATGAGGAGAGCTGGCAACACACAGACATCCACCTTGTGGGTAGCACTCACCTTCCTACCTTTATGGGACTTTTCCCTCCCTCCCATCCTTCTAGCTTTAAGAAAACCTTACATTATATGCATTTTTGGTAAAACACCTCATATTCTCTATGGAACTGAGATGAGATATTCATTAATAAATGAATAAATATCCCCCACTTTCTCCTGACTATGCCTTAATTTATCCTTTCCTCTCCTTGCCAAGGGCAGCTGGGGTCTGAAGGGGCAGGTGGGGAGAGCAGAGGCTGGGTGTTCTATGACCTGTGTCACTTAGGGTTTGATAATCAGTTGCTCCCTAAGGATCCAACGCGAAATGTCATGGCTTGAAAGCACCACCATTTTGTTGGCTTCCAATTCTTCCCTTTAGGCTGAGCTCTCTGGGCAGTCCTCCCGCGGAGCTGCGCTTGGGGCAGGCTCAGGGCAGCTAGGGCCGGGCGGGCGTCTCTTTCTCCGTAGTGTCGGGCCTCCCTCTCCGTCTCCACGCGCCTCTCCGTGTGGTCTCCCAACACGACCTTCCCCACAGGGCAGCCAGACTTGCCACGTGGCTGCTCAAGGCTTCCAAGAAGACAAAAACACCAGCTGCCAGCCCTCCTCAAGGCCTAGGCCTGGACCTGGTGTAGACTGTCACTTCTGCCACATTCTGTAGTTAAAGCATGTCGCAGGGCCAGCCTGAATTCAAGGGGAAGGGACGGTGAGAGGCATGAAGACTAAGCGGTGGCAGTCATTGAAAGGGCCGACAAATTAACAGACTGTAGCAACATATGTGGAAAACGCTGGAAACGGTGCATGAAAAATTGTAACAATGGTGATTTGGGGTGGTGGGAATATGGCTACTTTATGCTTTTCTATCTTTTTAAAACGTCCTTCTTTATTTTCCTCTTTTTTGTTTTTTCTTTTTACTATATACATCACATCACACACGCTTTTCTGTCTTCACATTTGAAAACAGACAGGAAAGAAAGGTGAGGCTGAAACAAGGCACCCAGTTATCTGTCTGAGCAGAGCTGTTCCAGACAGCTGTCACCACAGGCCTTCTCAGTCCCCAGGGAGTTAGGCACTCGCAGAGCCCTAATGAGGGAGAGGGCAGTGAAGCTGTCCCCTGGCAAAGGGGATATTGGGCTGGGCCTCTCATTCACAACAGGCCTGAACTTCAGACTTGAGACGTCATATCTGAACGAGGTCACTCAGTGGCTGAGGCCGAGAAGGTGATGCGCCACACTTGGCATGCAATTCTGAACTTGTGTCCCATTCCCGAGGTTCAACACCTGCAAGTGTTTTTTAGTGAATCTGCTAACCCCTTCCTGCTCAAAGGGAGGTCCCTGGAGCAGCTGCCACACGACCTGGACCTGTGAGCTTATTAGAATTGCAGGATCTAGGGCCTCACCCCAGACCTGCTGAATCAGAATTTGCATTTTAACAACATCCCTAGGTGATTCATGTGCACATTAACATTTGAGAAGCCTGCTCAAATCAGCTTATTAAGGACACAATTATACTACATTGAACATTTATTTGCTGGTGACAACATCTTATTTTGTTCAACGCAGGCATCTGAAACAGCATTGTCCGTTGGAAACTGCCTAGACCCGCACAGCACAATATGGGAGCCACTAGTCATGTAGCTATGGAGCACTTGAAATGTGGCTAATGTAATGGGACTGAATTTTATTTTATTTTATTTTATTTTATATTTTATTTTATTTTATTTCATTTCATTTTATTTATTTATTTTGAGACAGAGTCTCACTGTGTTGCCCGGGCTGGAGTGCCGTGGCGTCAGCCTAGCTCACAGCAACCTCAAACTTCTGGGCTCAAGCAATCCTCCTGCCTCAGCCTCCCGAGTAGCTGGGACTACAGGCATGCGCCACCATGCCCGGCTAATTTTTTTTATACATTTTTTTAAATTGGCCGATTAATTTGTTTCTATTTTTAGTAGAGACGGGGTCTTGCTCTTGCTCAGGCTGGTTTCGAACTCCTGACCTTGAGCGATCCTCCCGCCTCGGCCTCCCAGAGTGCTAAGATTACAGGCGTGAGCTACTGCACCCGGCCTGAATTTTAAATTTTATTTAATTTTCATTAATAAAAATTTAATTTAAATAGCTACATGTGGCCAGTGGCTACCATATTAGACAGTGAAAATGTAAAATCTACTTCATTTTTTAATGGCCCACAAACCTAGACAATTGCCACCAGCCTAGCCCCTTCTGTCTCCAAGGGGACTTGCATAGCCCCTGCATGCCTTTTTACGGTTTCACAGATGAGGCCGGAAAGGTGGTGCCCCTGAGGCCCATGGAGACCCCAGTGGGAGGGGAGGGTGGCAGCTACCATGGGTCCCCCACACCAGGTGAGCTTGGCTTCCTGGGGAAATGGGGAAATGGCTTCCTGGGGAAATGAGCACCCTTCAGGCCTCCACAGCCTCCTTGGGCTAGTGGGGTACCATGGAACACAGCTGATGCCAATACCATGCCACTACCACAGGGCAAGGCCACCCATCTGGGGTTCAGCTACCTCAGGAAGCTCTGGCTTCTTCACGTCCTTCTTTGAGGTTGCTGGGATTTCCTGGGTGGCGGTGGGGGCAAGGGGGTCAGGCAGGAGCTTTGGCTATAGGGCATCTCCCTTTCCTGCCCCTCTGCCCTCACGCTGACCAAAGTAATCACAACCTTCTGGAAATGGATCTCTACTCCCCTATAATTAGTACAGGGATTTCAGAAATACCTTTTCATTAGCGAAATGAGTCAAGTTCAAAATATGTGACTGGCCAGAAACATTATATAGCTACCTCTGTCCCCAAGGAAATGGGGCATAAGAATTGCGTGAGCCCAGGTTTGTCAGACCTTCGGAACATCTTTGTCTAGAACTCCTATAGGACCTGCAACTCATCCCTCACACCCACCCACCACACACACACACTCACTCAGCAGAGGATTCCTGCCTGATCCTTCTTTCTCATCTGATCCTACTGTGCTCACATCCTCACATTTGCCACTGAAGTACCTCAAAAGAGAATCAACAGGCACTTTCAGTGAAATTCAGGAGCAGGTGGCCTGAATCTTTAATGCCTGCTCACTAATAGGTTTTGTGCTTGTGGCCTGAGACCTGCTTTCATTGTAGCATAACACCTGGGAGCCAGCGTGGAGGGAATGAGAACTGCAGCTGTCCCTTACCTCTCATGGTTGGAGGCTGACGTTGGTTTCCAATACCAAGAAAAGAGGTCCCAGGCTTGGATAGATGCTTCGGGTTCAAGTGAACACGAAGGCAGGCTTGGAGGACGGGAGGGGGCCGGCTTTGGAAAGTGACTTGGAACCAAAGGCTAGAGTATTTATGGACTAATTTTACTGTATTCATTGATTTTACTGTATTCCCTCCAACACCAGGATTTACAATTTAAGACTTTATGGAAGCAAGGGCTGGGGGAACCCCAAGTGATGAGAGAACCCAGGAAGGCTCTTACTGATACTTATTGCTCTCAGGCAATAAAACAGTAGAGACTCTTGGTGACATTTTATACCCCTTTAACAAGGGGTTCTGTTCAATTGCTTTCCATATCCCACCCCTTGCACACTGTTTTGCTTTGCTTGAGACACCATGGATACCGAGAGGCACAATTTTTCCAAGGCTCATGGTCTGGCCAGATGTTCAACGCCCTGCGTGGTTTGCATTACAGGATCTCATACTTTTAGATTATGGAAAAAGTATAGAGATGTAAGTGACATACTAGAATTCTGTATAACAGGAACTTAAGGTTTTTTTTTTTTTTTTTTTTTTTGGTGAGGGGGAGCTTGCAATCTGCAGATGTGCCTGAGGTGAGGTTGCTTTTATTTCTCTTTTCTCCCAGCAGTATCAGGCCTCTCTACACACAGATGTGTCATATCAGCTCGCTGGCTCCTACTTGGAGCAGCTCTCAAGTGACAGAATCACCAAAAAGCCCCAGAAGCTGTTAACATGCAGATTTCTAGGTTGGTTTTAGGTAGAATGAGAAGGAGAATATAGCTCTTGAGGTGGGGAAGATTCATCGCCATTTTAACAAGGGGCCCCAGGAATCTGCGTAATAGGCCAGGGCCATGGAATCAGGATTGGGTTTTTTAAAATTGGGAAATATTATCAGAAGAGTATATTAAACGTGTGTGTAATTTAAATAATAATCACCTAAATCCACATGAAAACACTACTCAGGTTAAGAAACGGAGCACTGCGGATACTTGGAAGCCTCCTGAAGTGCCTGTCATGGCTCGTGTGCCCACCCCATCACCCCACCTTCAGGCAAAGCACTCTCCTGAGTTTTAAGATACTCACTCTCTTGCCTATATCTTAGAACAATATATTGTTTTGCCTGTTTTAAAATTTTATATAAATGAAGCCATACTTATATTATCCCTGAATTTTTTCCCTCTACGTTTTGATTTTGAGGTTCCTTTATGTCATTGCACCTAGCTGTCATCTGTTCCTTTTTGTTGCCGTGTAGTATTCCACTGTGTGAAGATAACATAATTGTTACACTCTATTGCCCGTGGATTTCTCTTCAGCTCAGCTCTGAGGTGAGTTTCACATGTTTTATCATCAGGCTAATTTTGTTGAGGAGGAAACAGCGGGCAGAAGCAGCGGAGTGATTTAAGTGGGTTAAACAGCCTGAGCTTAAAACCTGCTTCCACCACTAGGGGTAGGTCACTGTATGACCTTGGGCACATTAATCTCTGCATCTTGGTTTCTTCATTCTTTAAAATGGGGAAAATGTTCCTATTTCAGGGTTATGATAATTCAGTAAAGTAAGACATGTAAAGTGCTTAAAACATTGGCTGGCCCGTTGAAAGCTTTCAGTAAGTATTAGCTGCTAATGTTATTACACAATTGGTAAACTCTAAATCCTAGATTCTCTACAGCACATTGCCACTTCTCTTCTAGAACTCTCCCACTTAAGGTGGCTACTTGTACATATATAAATCTCTACGCAGCAACTCAACTAAAATATAGGCAGGGCCTAGCACAGCAACATAATCTGAAAATGTGAATTAAAATTTGGCAGGGTCGGCCGGGCGCGGTGGCTCACGCCTGTAATCCTAGCACTCTGGGAGGCCGAGGCGGGTGGATAGCTCAAGGTCAGGAGTTCAAGACCAGCCTGAGCAAGAGCGAGACCCCGTCTCTACTATAAAATAGAAAGAAATTA
>CAUYRT010101185.1:0-43005 GCA_963574885.1 Lepilemur ruficaudatus | reverse complement strand
TAGGGGAAAGGAATTCCTCTAAAACTGATTTATGTGATTAACTGTACACCTCGGTAAATTCACTGAAAATCATTTAATTGTACACTTAAAATGGAGTAAAGGCATGATATGTAAAGTATACTTCAATAAAGAAAAAAAAAGAAATATGGCAAAAAATAAAAATAAAAATCAACTAACCAAACAAGCAAAAATGCAAATGAAACTGTAAGTTTCAGGTTAAAAGAAAATAATTTACTGTTAGATTATGTACCCACAATACTATAGCTACAAGTTTGAAAACATTCTTTATCAACAGGAACTCCCAAATATTTTCAATTGTTTTCTCTCTAGAGAACTCATATATAGAGAAGAAATAAACCTTAAAACATAGGACAGCTATTACATGAAAAATATGATTTTCTTTTTCAATTTCTGGAATACAAAGTTTTTAAGGAAAAAATAGAAATGATGAAAAAGTAAGAAAAGAAATGATGAAAAGAAAAGAAATGATGAAAACTAAAAAATGTCTTAAATCCCTTAACCACATCTAAAAATTTTCATTTTGCAGTAAAAGAATTAGAGCTTTAACAGCTCAAACTTTATTCCAGTTATCTCAAATTGCAATCCCTGCACTAGTGACAGCAGTATCACTTGGGAACTCGTTAAAAATGCACATTCTTGGGTCCCCCCCGGGGCTACTGAGTCAGAAATTCTGAAGGTAGGGCCCAGCATCCATGGTCTAACGATCCCTCCAGGTGATTCTGATGTACAGTAAAGACTGAGAACCACTGATTCATGCCAAAAATACTTACTGAGTACATACTGTGTGCCAGGCTCTGAGAAAGGCATTAGAGATACAAAAACAAAGAATTAACATGATCCATAGTTTCCATAGTTTAATCAGTCACAGAAAAAGAATATTAGCTAGTACAATAGTCTTTTGAATAAAGGAAAATAGATTCCCCTGGTTACACCTGGACCAGGTGGGACTGCCAAGGATACTGAGGATGCTATGGAGGTTGGGGTCATGGTGCCCAGCCAGAATCCCCCTGGGAGAATTTTTCAAAAACACAGGACTTGGCCCTCCCCAGACCTCTGTAATCATGATCTGCTGGAGCTGGACTCAGAAAAACTATATTTTTAAGAACTCCCCCAGTAATTCTAATGTTTGCCCCAAGTTCATAATGATGCTGCTGGGGGCAGGGGGGGAGGGAGGGGAAAAACCTACCTAACAGGTACAATGAACACTATTCGGGTGATGGACACACTAATAGCCCTGACTCAAGCATTATAAAAGCTCTCTATGTGACAAAAACATTTGTACCCCCTTTAATATTTTGAAATAAAATAATGATGCTGCTGTAAGGTTATCTCAGGTTTGTGCGTGTTCACCACCTCCCACACAGGTGTGGTTTGTGGACAACCTGAAATGAACCTCCTACAAGAGCACTAACAGGGAGGGGCCAATGGGATCCCAGGCTGAGCCACGCACCACAGACTGCATTGTTTACAGATACTCTGGTGATTTCAGGCACACAGCAACTTAAAATTTATTGCCTTGTGGGTGGGTCTCCCTAATGAGCTGCTTTTCAACTGTCCACTATAGTCTAGTCCCCAGGGGTCCCTCAGCGAATGTTCCCTACCAACTTCTGTCTCTTGATATATTTGGTAGAATAATTGCCCCCCAAAGATGTCCACATCCTAATCCCCAGAATCTGTAAAATGTCATCTTACATGGCAAAAAGGACTTTACAGATAAAATTAAATTAACAAACATAAGGTGGGTGATTATCCTGGATCATCTGGGTTGGCTCAATGTCATCACAAAGACCCTTCTAACAAGGAGGCTCACGGGTCAGGAAAAAGGAGATGTGACAGCAGAAAGAGGTGGTCAGAGAGCTTTGAAGATGCTACAGTGCAGGCTTTGAAGACAGAAGAAGGGGCCACAAGCCAAGGAATCCAGGTGGCCTCTAAATGCTGAAAAAGGCAAGGACACTGATTGTCCCCTAGAGCCTCGCTGACACCTGGATTTCAGCCCCACATAAACGCTTCTTGAGCTTCTGACCCAGACTTGTGGTAACTTGTTTATAACAGCAACAGGGAAATAATACAATATGTAAAGACGTGGAAAGGAAAATAATGTAGGAACAAATAGTACCATTACTGAAGATGCTTGCCTCATTTGAAGATTCTAATACATGAGAGATGGTATCGTCAGTGTTCTCTTGGAATTTATGCTTATTAAACAATTCGACTAGAAGTCTAAATTAGACCTGTAGGTACAGTGATCACAGTAAAAAATTACGAAACCTTAAAGAAAACCTCAGTTGTTTGCCAACAGCAATAAGATTTTCTTTTCACATCCACCCTCACAACATTGTCAGAATATATGGAAGGCCATCCGCTGGGTCCAATGACATTTTGACTAACATCTACTCCCAGATAGCTCGCATGCCTAGAAATATGCAATTCAAAAAAAGGAGTATAAAAATCACTCAGTAATGAACATATTTCATGTGGTGTCATCAGTTACACAGTAAAACCTGCGAAGGAGCACAACACGGGGGAAAATAACCTTCAAAACCCCCTTAAATTATCAGCCTAGTTTGGGAGATTTAAAAAAACAGGTGAACAACTGTCACATTCTCCCACTCTTGCTTCACCCATCCCACAGAAGGCTCATTACTTTAAACACTGGTTCTCGACTTCACTGTATATCAGAATCACCTGACAACACACAGACAACAGTGGCTGTGCCCACTCCAGAGTTTCTGACTCAGTAGGTCTGGGCGGAGCCCAAGAAGTTGCATTTCTAACATGTTCCACGGTGCTGCTCTGCTGCCTGCCTGGGGACCATGCTCTGAAAGTTGCTGATGAGCAACATTGGCTGTCCACGAGCACCACCTGAGCCCATGCACAAGCCCTGATGCCCAAGCCACACCCAGCCTAAGTTCCGGCTCTGAGACCCAGGCATCACTATGTTCAGACTTCCCAGGTGATCCCAGGGTGCAGCCAAAGTTGCAAACCACTGTTCTAAAGGCCAATATAACAGTGAAGAGGGGAGTAAATAAATATTATGGAAAAAAGGCAAAAACTCTGTCCACAAGATGCCTAGCACTTTGCTGCCCCTTGAGCCCTAGGATCCGCTCCCATGCAAATGCCTTTCCTGCTTGAAAGCCTAAGTTTAAAACAGCATCTGATCTCAAGGAGTAAGAAGATGATGCCCAGCATACTGCCTAGTCAGAAGATACAATGTTGCCATTAGCTGTTGCAGCTGGGCGAACATGGTAACCTGCTGAAACCGTTAATATAATTGTAAGTACTGTCTGCGTAAAAATTTAGAATAGTTTTGTATTAAATTGCAAGACAAGCCCTTAATCTTCCTTTTTACGGAAAGACTCAAAGGAACCATAGTTTCTTATATTAAATGAAAGTTCAGTGCTTTATCTCTCAAACAGCCTCGGTATTTTCTGTTTCTTGGGCAATGAATGTCCTGGGCTTCGTATCCAAATGTCTCTCTCTTCCTCAGAAACACACACCCTATTTTTATTGGCTCCCAACAATGTCTAATTACCCATTTGCCAGTAACCTCTCACTTCAGGTTTTATTGTTTTAAATTCATAGTTTTCCATGGGTAGCTACTTGACCGGGAATTTAGAATCCCTACTGATATGTTGCTTTTGCTCCTTTATGAAATTAACTGAAAGGCAGTATTATTTTCTAACACAGCTTTTCTCCTGCTGCCTAATGCCAGAGAAGTTCTGAAATAATTGCCTTTTAAGGGACTGACTTTTTTCTCTGTTGTATGCCCTCCAATAGTGGCTCTAATTTATTCAGAAAATTCTGATACATGATCTGATATATTTACTTATTTTTATCCTAGATTTGATTGATCTATGTGCAGAAAGACACTTGGATTTTAGCACCTACCAACAAATATCATAAATCCCTTAAGCAAATGTGTTTGTAACGTACTATAAGAAATAGCTGTTACAGTCACATTTATTTCTCCCAGGCTATTTGATATACAAATTCCTTAAATATTTACTTTCTTTTTTTTTTTTAAAGACAGCCATAGAAGCTGTGATTTACTTTCTTATATAAAAGAAATTTACAAACTTTTCTTGCCTTGTCTTCACAGTAGGAATCAAGCTCTGAAGGTCTATCAATAGGGCATTTTTTTTTTAAGTGATTGTGAGGAATAAGACCGGAAGGCGTGAACATTACTTCAAACCACATCTAACTATTTTAGCCCATTTCATTAAAAGATTTTACACTCCTGTGTCACAGAGTTGAATCTTCTCCAGAACACAGAACAGATTTTATTTATAATACTACTTAATATAAATCAGCTGAAAACGTATGTCAGAATGGGTTATTTAACATCAAATGAGTTACACACACACATATAAATTTAACTCTTTTTAAGCTGAAGGGGGGAAATCTCTGAATTTGGTCAAGCCAATGTACACGTATAAATATATCAAACAAAGGCATGAAATTTTTAATCTGATTATTTTCCTTTAACATAAGCTTATTTCCAAAGGGTATGTCTTTGTTGCTCGTTGCCTGGTAATAAGTGATGGCCGAAAAAAATTCACCTATTTCAGGAAAAGTAAAGTTGGTAACTCCACCTTTACATCCTGTCTGAGTCAATTTGGGCTGCTCTACCAAAATACCATACATGGGTGGCTTATAAACAACAAACATCTATTTTTCACAGTTCTAGAGGCTGGGAAGTCCAAGATCAGGCTCTGGCAGATTCAGCATCTTGTGAGAGCCTGCTTCCTAGTTCATAGAAATGATACCTTCTCACTATGTCCTCACATGAAAAAAGGGCAAAGGAGCTTACTAAAATCTCTTTTATAAAGGTACTAATTCCATTCATGAAGGCACCAACCTTCCTTGTGACCTAATCACTTCCCAAATTTCCTACCCTACCTCATAATATCACAACATTGATGATCAGGTTTCACCATAGGAATCTGAGGAGGACACAAACATCCGGATCATAGCATATCCCCATACTTTGGTAAGCATGCCTGGGTCCATACCATAAACACCATACTTCATTTGCATTTTTGTTGGTGGTTGTTAGATAGATTTCCATGTAAATACATCAAGATTTTCATGGAAAGACCATACGTATAGGCCATTTCAGTGTTTGGATATATTCTAATGTATTTAATCCCCTATTGATATACATGTTAGTTATTTCAATTATTCAATATTGTAAACAACTTTACAAGAAATAACCTCGTAGCATGTATCCAATTATTTCCTTAAATTCCTACAGGTGGAATTGCTAGATAAGAGAATATAAACATTTGAAATTTAGATATGTTCTACTAGAGGTCCCCAAAAAGGTTGGGCCAAATTTCTCTCTTACCATGTGTTAAAGTGCTTGTTTTTCTCCATGATCACTGTCATGGTTTTTTTTTTTTTTAAGTTTTTTTGAGATGCAATTTAGATATCATAATACTCTTTTTTTAATAATTTTTTTTCTCTAGAGAGACAGAGTCTCAGTATGTTGCCTCAGCTAGAGTGCTTTGGCCACTATGCAATCATGGCACGCTACAGCCTGGAACTCCTGGCCTCAAGTGATCCTCCCACCTCAGCCTTCCAAATAGCTAGGACTACAGGTACATGCCCCGTCACCCAGCAAAATCTACTTCTTTTATGTACACAATTTAATGATTTTCAGTAAATTTACAGAGTTGTACAACTCTCAACACAATCCAGTTTTGGAATATTTCCAGCACCCCTCGAAGGCTGCTCACATGTAATCATTCCTCATTCTACCCTTGTGCAAAGCAACTACTAATCTTCCTTATGCCTCCATAGATGTACCTTTTTTGGATATTTCATATAAACGGAATCATATAATATGCATCTTTTGTGTCTGGCTTCTTTCACTTTGCATATTTTTGAAATTCATCCGTGCTGTAGCATGTATCAGCACTTCATTCCCTTTCATTGCCAAACATTATTTTTGACAAGTACCAAAAAAAAAAAATCCTCTGTTTAGAAAAAGGAAGTTGTTTTTGTTGTTGTTGTTTTGTTTTGTTTTTTTTTTTCCCCTCTGGCAATGGATTGATGGAGAAAAAGGAAGATTTTGAACACTGGTCTATGGCATTTGTGCTGGGCAAGAATTCTGAAGGCCCTACTTAGGGAGTGAATGCTTTCCCTAGGTCCGATTCTGCTTTCAATAAGCTTCCCTGCCCATGTGGGGACAGGTTTGGAGGCTCAAGCAGTCAAAGGCTTTTTCAGTCCAGGCTTATGATTTCTTTGGTGATATGTTTCTTGGTAGGCTTCTAATCCATTTGCTTCCATTCAGTTCTGCATGCCAGGAACCATACCTAAAGTTCTTTCATAAACGTAGCTACTAACTCGGATTTCTTTCCTTGCTTCCTCACCTTCATGCATCTCTCACATGCACACAATTTCATGCCAGAATCGTACTGTTGAGGTCATACTGTTGAGAGAGAAGACTATGCCTTGAATTTGGTCTTTGCCACAGGGCCTTCACTGAAAGGCATTTTCAGTCTTATTTTCTGTTGTATGGAGTCTAGAAACAGTGTTTCAAACTCCTTGATGCCCCAAATTTCTTCTCTCTCTGCATTTCTTTTTATTTAAGCTTGAAAATCATCTAGATATTTATTGACTCATTTTTTTTTCTTCCAAGACCTTCCTAATAGAAGCCAGTAACAACCAACACATAACACAAAATTCTGTCTTCCAATCTCTTCCCCTAGAGCTACAGGCTTGGTAAGTACTTGAACTGCCTTTAGGCTGTCTCCAGAGACAATTTTAACGCATACTTTACTGCTATACTACGTGGGTCTCCATCTTCCCATCCCCTGATATTAATTTCCTCACCACCCAATGCCGATTCCACATATTTTAAGTTTTTATTAAAGAATGGTAGTACATTTCTAATGCCAATGTCTCTATTAGTTAAGATTATGCTAGCACTAGAAAGATTAACCCCCCAAGTCTCAGTAGCTTAACACAGCGGAATTTTATTTCTCATTCTCATAGTATCAATTAGAGGCAATGGGATTTAGGGATATTTTGTTCCACAATCCTTCGGAAACAGCCTGACAGATGTTCAGCTGTCTTCCACAAATGCCTTCCAAGCTCATCCAGCATTGGCACACTGCCAGCAAATAAGGGAAGAAAGAGATTTGGGTTTTGTATGAGAGGTGACTGTGAGTCAGACCTGGAAGCCCTGTGCATTATTTCCTCACTTTTGCCCACATTACTTTGGAAAGAATTCATTCCCATGTTCATACCTAACTGTTAGGGAAGCTGAGAAATGAAATCTATCTCTATCTTTCCCAGAAGAAAAGTCAAATGAGTTTGGCAAATAGCCAGCCAGTGTCTACAATAGCATCATGTAAAACATTTAGCCTTTGACTCAATAATCCCATTTCTAAAGATCTTTGCTAAGAAAATATTCTGTAACGCAAAGACGTTAATTCTGAAGTCATTTAAAGTCACAAAAATAAATATATAAATAAATAGAACAGTAATGGTAGAGCCCATTTATGGAATGGAATATTACATGGCAATTAAAAATGATGTTTATTGAATTTTAATCACATTAGAAAATGTTGCTGGTGTAATATTAAGAAAAAAGTAGGACACAAATTTGTATATATATTATGTATATATTTTTAAAAGAGCAGTAAAATTATTGGAAGGAAACATGCCAAAATGATGAAATCTGTGTGATAGGATTACAGATTAGTCCATTTTTTATTTTTATTCTTATTATTCAAATTGCTTACAATATAATGCCATTATAATCAGAGATAAAATAAACATTCTTCTAAAGCATAATAAATTCATAGCCATATCTATGTCTTCTAGTACTCTAATCATTTCAAATGTCAAATTCTCTAATAATGAATTCAGGAAAGTAACATAATAATAAGGCATCTTTAAATAGAAGTCAAAATAAAGTCATTATTTAATAACATATTCCAAAAAATACTTTGAGATGGATAAGGCTAATACAATTTCTTCAGAGATGACAGTATTTCAGGAATGCAGTTTTTACTTATATTTCTCTACCTATATGCTTTCTGTTTTCTGTTTTTAAATTTAATTTGCAAAAAGTCCACATCTATTTTGAAAAGAATATCTTCTTATAGTCTCTCTCTCTCTGAAATATACAACCCATAAAAGTACACTTCACCTAAAATATGGCAAATGGCATTTATCACTCATCAAGGTTTTTAGTAGAAGTTTATTTTGTGTATGTCTTCAGACAAAAAAGACATCAAAATCTCTAGATCTATTATGACACTGTTGGTTTCTCAGAATATGGAGTGCGTGGTGGCCACATTTCAAAAACAGTTCGTATCAACACTTGGTCAGTTGCAGACTCTTCATAATCAGATGTCTCGAATTTCAGATACTTGCCTACAATAAAGCTATTATTCTTACCTGTGTATTAGTACTGCAAATCTATTGATTGTCAGTATTTAAGTTAAGGGCTATTGATTTTTCTGTTCACATTTGAGGGAGGGTTATTTTTATGTTAAAATGGATAATGCATGTCTTTTTCAGCCATTGTGGAAATAGAACCACTTTTCTGAATTTTGGTCAATTAAACTTTATCACTCATTATCTGTGTTTCCATCCAAATGTGTGCCTATGGGAATTAGTCAATATATACAAAAGATATTGTGAAAAGAAATAAAGGGACAGTATGTAAAATGGTGTGGTCATGCTTTCAAAATAAAGTACTTTGTACTTAATTTTTTTTTCTATTTAGAAACAAATCCATACCATTCTGTCTCCTCACTCCCACTCTGGGGTTTATTTGATTGTTTTCTATTATAAGTTTTATTTATAATTTTTTCTATTTCAGAAAGAAGGCAACACTTTAAAATCCAGGTATCTTATTAAATATCTCTATGGTTATTTCCATTTATGAATATATTTTTATCTGTTTTCTGACAATGCTTAATGTACAGTGGATAACTATGAATGGTAAAAGTTGTATAGAGCTACTAACACAATTCTGGAATCTAATCTTTAATATTTTGCCAGGGATTATACAGAAACTTATAATTATGTTTTACTTTGGATTTATCCCATCTTTGCTTTATCTCACATTAAAATGTAATCAAAATCAGCCTGTTTCCATTTGGTTGCAAATCCCTTTCTTAAAGCACCTATTCAAAAAGTGTCCCCAATTTTCATTTTCTCTGTCTTTTCTTATTATATTAAATCCTGATATCTGAAAATTGAACCATATAGTAGTATTACCATGTTCTTTTAAAAATAAAGATCATATCTATTCTTCCTGTATTTTCACATTATAACTGTGTTTTTTTAAATCCTTGACAGGTTGCAATTAGATTTCTAGTATGCCATTGTATTATAATAAATACCATTATTATGGTAGAAATAATTCATTTTGTTTAGTGTACTGTTCAGATAGTCAGCTAAGATGCCTCTGATACCAAATGTCATTCTCATTCTTTAATTATAATTTTTAATCTTTTCTGGTTTACCATTCTTTCAGTAGATTAATTATTTTATTCTAAATTTCAGAAATCATCTGGGTTTAATAATGTTTATTGACAAGAATTATAATAGCCCATTGCTTTTTTCCTCCCCTGTAGAACAGTAGGAGTAATTTTGTTCTTCCCCACCTCTTTGACCTACAGTATACTGGAGGACTCTACAGAAAAACATCTCAGATTTATTCAGTAGTTGAATGCATTTCTGAGAGTAGCTGTAACTTGCATTCCAACTAGTTAGCAGTCATCACATTAAAAGTCACTCAAAGGTGAGAGTTTTCTTTGTCTAGGGCTATTGTTTATATACACTGTAAAATGAGGCTAAATTCTTAAGTCACAAACAAAATTTGAAGCATGTATGTATCAAACTCATCTGTCATGAGAGTGTTAAATCCTGTGAGGGCAGGAACAGTGTCTGTCATGCCTATCATTAAATCCCTAGCACTGGCACATAGTAGATGCTCATTAAACATGCATTGAATGAGTGAACATGCACATGAATGACCTTCGCTAGATCATAGTTTCAGTTTTTGTCCTTGCTGTGTTCATGGATACAGCTTTAGCTACAATTTAGTTCAGTCTATCAAATCAGTAAGAGTGAGAGTGGAGTGTAGTAGGAAAGGATGGACTCTGCAATCTGGATTGGAGCTAACTCTGGTTCTGTTCCTCCTACTTGTGTTAATTTGGGTCAGTTTGTTTTTTTCTGTCTTATCCTTGATTGTTTTATCTATATAATAGGAAAAATAATGCCTACCTCCAAGATATATTATGAAAATTAAATGAAGCATCATTTGTAAAGTGCTGATTTGGACATTTATAATTATAAGGTTTGGGGAGTAAACATTGGTAGCCTTGTATACCAGTCAGCAATTGCCACATAACAAACAACCACCCATGTGCTTTCAGCTCAGAGTGACTCTGAGCTCCAGGCTGGGTCCAGGTCTGCTCCATGTGTTGCTCATTTTTTTTGGCCCAGAAGGGCACCTAGAGCATGTTTCTATCATGGTCTCAGCAGCAATATGGGAGAGAAAGCCCAAGCCTGTGTCACAAACACCAGCATCACATTGGCTAAAAGATGTCCTGTGGCCATCCCAAAGCCAAAGGATGGGGAAGTGTACTCCTTACAAGGTATTTTTGAACAATAAACCAAATCTAACACACCTTCACTGTCTGGAGGTAGATGAGAGCCATAAGTTTTTTCTCTCATATCCTGGCTACCAGGCAGAATGATACAGTGTGAGTCTCAGATGGAATCCTGCCACACATACAGAGAAGGAGGCACAGAAGCAGACACAGAAACTGTTTTAAAAGCTTGATGAAGTACCAGGTCTCTACCTTTCTAGGTGCTCTGATGGCTCCTTGCATGAAAGGCTTGTTATAGTGATAGGATTTACCTAAAGTTTTAATACAAATGATCAAAATTTTCCAAATCTGAACCTACTGGTTTAGAGTGAGAAGTCAGGAGTGCCATTCTGAAGGCTATCAGGTATTGGGATCGAGAGAGTCTCATACCTTGTGCATGCAAGAGCAGGAATGCCTGTACAATATTTTCAGCAAACCTGCATCTCTTTATTGTTACTAATTTTATCAGGGTGACTATAGTTAACTATAATCTATTGCATATTTTAAAATAACTAAAAGAGTGGAATTGGAATGTTCCTAACACAAAGAAATGATACATGCTTGAGGTAATGGATACCTCGAGTACCCTCATTTGATCATCACACATTGTGTGCCTGTATCGAAACATCAAATATACCTGATAAATCTACACAACTATTATGTACCCATACTAATTAAAAATAAAAATTTTTAAAAAGAAAAATAATAATGAAATAATTTCTAATAAACATAAACCTATTTATAATAATAAATCTGGTCTTTATCAAAAGGTAACAAGAAAACTTGCTGAAGTGTTGGAGCAGCTTCTCTGAGAGTACAGGTTTCTCACTCATGCCTGTGCAGTGTTGGATAACCATTCCCACATGCATTTTCAATCAGGATACTCCAAATGGTAAGTAACCCTCACCTGGGTGGACTCTGAAACTAACACTCTACACTGAAATTAAATCACTGTCTATGTTAAAGTATTTTAGAAGTAAATTACAGGCAACATATGTGGACATCCAAAAGAATGTTTATTGGGTAATTTTTGTACCTGCCATTTTATATTCAAACCTCAAGTTCGTTTGAGCTGTGTTTCTGTAATTCCAAAAAATAAAAAAATAAATATGCAATAATCACTTGTTGTTTGGTCTAAGCATTTACCAAAACATCATGTTGATCTTTTAGTTGCACTAAATTCATTCTTTTTGCATCATAAAATCAAGGACGCAAAATTGGCCTGATAACGAATGAAAATAGAGACTGAAAAATCTTGTCACAATTCATGAGCACCAGACTTTATTCAGCTTTCACTTGAGAACAAAGCACTCAGAATCACATTAGAATTTTTATTTCTTTTTTATTTCAGTAATATTATGGGGGTACAAATGTTTAGATTACGTGTATTGCCCTTGACCCACTTGAGTCAGAGCTTCAAGCATGTCCATCCCCAGACAGTGCACACCACACCCATTAGGTGTGTATACACCCATCCCCTCCTCCCCACTCCCATCTGCCCAACCAATGGTGATATAGCACCTCTTATATTATCCTGGATAGAGCTGGAACACATTAGAATATTTTATTCCTAAGTCTTGTTGCAAACAAACTGAGATGAGAACCGATGAAGACAACTAAATCTGTCTTAGGGCTCTCCTGGAGGCTGTCAGGTCGTTCCGCCTAGAGTGTCTGGATAGAGCTGGTGTGAAATTCCCCAGAACGGCCTTGACATCCAGAACCTCAGATGCTTATAACTGTCCCTGATTGTCCATTACTTTAAAACAGGGAAAGGAGGTGGCAGCTGTCTTTAAACATTTGAAAGGCTGTCAGGCCAAAGAGGGAGAAGAGTTGTTCTACGTATTCTAGAGGACAGAACCAGGACCTATCAAATCCAAAGGGAGGTCATACTGCTGAGTGTGAGATAAAGCGTCCTAGCAATTACAGCAGTGTGAATCATGAATACTGCCTTAAGTGGAGGCAGGCCAGCGTGACCACAGTCTACAATATTGTCAAGAGAACAGGATAAAGTAACCTCTACAGAAACTCTGCTGCTGGGATTTCATGAGTCCATGATGACAAGAATCAAATCTCCTCACTGGGTCTGTTATCTTTCCTTTGGCCTGTTTTCATTTCCTTATTTTCCTCCTCCTCTTCTTCCCATCTGAGTAAAACTTTCTATCCAAGAGCCTCTTCCATTGTTCAGTTTCAGACCTAAATCTGACTTGGTAGCCATGTGACACTTACTGACTGACTCTATTTCAACAGAAATCTCAATTCTAAATGATTACCTTTCTGTTATTACATAGATTTCTTTAGAAGGATGATTCCAATAAAAGTTTCAGCATGTTTCCTATTTCTGCCTGGTCTTTAATTCCTTCACCAAAAAACAGGGAGAAAATAAGATTTAGCTCAAACTTGTAATAAGTAAGTAGCTAGTATTTTACATTCTTTGCTTTCAGTCTTCTCTAAAATTGACACATTTCCCTCACCTATGAAAGCCACAGTCACTTCCATATGCAAATTTTAATCTTGGAAACATAAAATGTTTTTGTTAGAGAACTTTACAATATTTCCATGATCTCTCTTCCATAAATCCCTTTCATTTTTTTGTAATAAAATATGGACACCTTCAGAAGTGTAACCCCAGTGGCAACTTAATGATATACAGAACCAACAGCACTGTTAAATTACTAGAATTGATGCCTTGTAGTTTCTAAACCCATGAAATATTGTTGTAACTCCCTCAAATCTCACAAGTTTAATAAATACATTTTTTGAAGTTATAATTCTTCCAGTAATAACATTACTTGAAAGATCAAAAATATGATCCATTTATAGATACAAATATCAAATAACAATTATGCCTTTGAAGTATTAGTTGGTATCAGTTATTAAAGCACAAGAAAGTCTATCTCCGCTCATTCAGGGTTTGTGTGTGCGCGCGCGCGCGTGTGTGTGTGTGTGTGTGGTGTGTAAAAGGCTCACTCCAAGCTGGATGCCATGCTGTTTAATGGTGGGAACAGGCAACGTTTTGATCAGGCAATGGTGTTCCGTGAAGTGTGGGACCCAAGACTACAAGGAGCTCTACACCCGAGGGCTGCTCCAAAAGAAGTGTGTGGCTGGGCTTGCCAGATTCCCATAAGTTTTTATGCAAGGGTGGTGGGATTTGAGAGTCAATACACATGTTGAATACCTCTCATTTCATTAGTGAAAAGTTATTTTTACATCTCTTATGCTAATTAACAAATCCTCGTGTACAGATTTCCATGGCAATATTTGAAGTGCTTGGTAATCATGCCTGGAGTGTGCATTCCTGATCAGGATACTTCAAATGCTAATTAACTGCTTCTAGGATATAAATGAAAAATTAATTTTGTTTCATAAATCATACTGTTTATCTTGAAGTATTTTTAAAGTAAAATTTTACAAAGATATTGTAATAATCTAAGGCCCAACTCAGGATCAGCTATGGTCTTTTATCTATTTTCATGACTGCTAATGAAATAACATTGACAGCATTATTGGGAATCTCAAGGCTGGGTTGATATGAGACAAAACAGAGAAGTCAAGTTTCGATTTCCTCTATCCCCTACCTTAAACTCAGTGTATAAAACTAAACGACAAAAATGGCATCTGCTCTGATGCTGCCTCTCTAGGTATTTGCCACCACAATGTTACCATCTGTCCTGGCCAGAGGTTTGAGATTCGTCCCTGTTGGAACTTCCTTAACCAATGAAACATGTTCATTTAATCACTATGGTGAGTTATATGGCGCCCTCCCCAAAAGACATGTCCATGTCCTAATCCTGAACTTGTTAACGTGACCTTATTTGGGAAAAGGGTCCTTGAAAATATACTTAAGAATCTCGAGATGAGGTCATCCTGGATTATCTGGGTGGTCCCTAGATCCAATAACAAGCCCCCTTATAAGAGAAAGGCAGAGGGAGATCTGACATGGACAGAAAATAGAGAAGGAGGAGAAGGCCATGCAAAGACAGGGCACAGATTGGAGGAACACTCGGAGTCACCAGAAGCCGGAAGATGCAGGGAAGCATTCTCACCCAAGTGTTTTAAAGAATTTCAGACTTCTGGCCTGCAGATTCTTTCTGTGAAAGAATAAATTTCTGTTGTTTTAAACCACCGAGTTTGTGGCAATTTGTCAAGGCAGCCCCAAGAAACTAACACAGTCACCAAATCCTCTTGAAACTACCTTTTTAATATCTTTGAATCTATCCCTTTTATGCCACTGACACAATTCAGACCACTATTAAATTTCACAAATATTTTGATTGATCGAAAAAGAAGTCAATAGATAAAGGCGTCTAACGTGAGTTTCATTGGTACCTGGCTTTACACACTCTATGCTTCATACCCACTATTTGCCCAAACTGAGCACTTCTGGAAATGGGGAAATGACAACACACCTAATTATCATCACCAATGGACTTCTACAACACTCCTGGCAGTCAGTTATACCACGGAGCAGAAGCAGACATAGTTTAATTTTATCTGAGTTTGAGAAGCTACCAATTATTTCTCATCTAGAAGAAAAAAAGTTGCTTCCTTTTTGCCGCATGTTTCTGCCATTGCCCCAGTGTGCTGGAAAACACAGACCTCTCATGAATCTAAACATTTCTCCCTTCTTGGACTAAAGAAAAGCTATGGCAGTAGAAGAACTCCAGAGCTCAGCGGGATTAACCAGATTAAACCCTGAGCTGACTGATTGGAAGGAGACTTCAACAAAAGCTTCAGGGCAGGGACGGCAATGATTCCAGCTGTAAGATTGATAAATAGTTGTTCAGTACCTGGAGGACTGGTTTTGAATTATTCTGAGCTTTAAAGCCTACAAAAAAATTCTCCCTTTACTAAGGTGGGTGCCCATGGGCAGATGTTCCAGCAACTGTACCACCCTGCTAAGTACAGAATTCCAGTCCCCAGGGGCTAATGAGGTTATTGATTCCCAAGAACCATTTGGCTTCAGGCAAACTACCCACTCCCAGAGACTGAAATCTATGCTAGAGTGAATATTGCAGTATGTTTTTCCATTGGCTTAATACAATTTCAATAGTCCTTACCTATAATGCAGGAATTTAACAAATACCATATCAATGAGTTACTAATTACTGATTTTAGGCAATGATGTCAAGAATAAACTCTTTTAACCTTGTCCAAGCATTAGGGCACTTCGGCACTTCTTCAGAATTTTTCCTGATGACCATTTACACAGTTTTAGATTCTAGCACTTTATCTCTTCTTTCTCAATATGATCCATCTCCACCCTGACACTATAATAACAAAACTGAAAACACTGCAGCACAGCGAATTTGGAGGGAGGCAGTGAGAAAATCTGGGGAAACTTTCCACTTGAAGCCTCTTCTGTTAATGTCTATCACAGCTTCTCGTTACCCAAGAACAGCAATCACAGTGAATGTTTCTGTCATAGCACATGCAAGAAATAACAAACTGGATTATTAAAAGACAGTTTTTATTGCACATATTTTTGCTTGGGTATAGAAATAGGCCATCAGGGAGCACACATATATGTATAAACACAGATATACATTTTGGAAAAACAAATTATATTGTCATAGAAGTGTGACCATAAAGTAATGAGATTAATTTCCTTGTCAGGCTTGTGCAAATCACTTGTCATTCTGTATATGTATATATTCTGTAATTGCGTTTCGAATGTAGCAACCCTGAAGTAGCCAGCCTCACAAGTACCTCACAGCGCCTTCTCGATTCAACACTCACCCAGCTAGTTTATGGCTCTCATAAACCATCCAAAGACTCAAGCTCCCTGATTACAATGAACATGTTTAGACAAATTAGGTAGACATGTGGCATTAGGGCATGACATTTAGAACCACCCTAATTGAATAGGCAACTACCACTCTCCATTCTGGTCATCCAGTTTCAGTTGTACTAGAAAAGTCCTCTTGTCAACTGAAAACGTCCCAAAGTTTCTATCACCTGAATGCCTGGCACTTGCACGTCTGACATGCCTTTAATTACCATTTATGGACCAGGCACTTTATATATATTATCTCTAATCCCTACAGCCACTCACAAATGTGCATATTATTATCATCATTACCATTTTACAGATGAAGAAATAGACTCATAAAGGTTAAATGACTTGCCCAAAGGCCCACAAGTGGTAAGTAGATGAACACAGATTAGAACTTCTAATTACCAATCTTCTATCTCATTACCAAGCCTTGTGACTCAAAGACAAAGCCCTTCATGCCACAATTAATGTTAAAATGTAAATGTAGATAACACAGGATGCTTAAGACTCTTGATAACTCACACTAAGCACCTAATCAGGAGAGCAATGGAATGTCCATGCCTGGTCAGAGGGAGATGAGAGGTTCCAAAGAAAAGGAAGGGAGCGTGGAAGGCCTGGGAACACAGTGTGCCTTCTCACAGCTTTTGAGTTCTCAAAGCCTTATCTTATTTCATCCCATTGAGACAAAAGCTCGCTTTCATTCTAGGGCTACAAAGGTAGCAAGCACATTTGAATTACCCAATTCATCATGAAAGTATTGTTAGGAAAATGCCAAAACTATCAAAGATGAATTACATTTTTCTGACAGTTTGAGTTAGACTCTTGCTCCCTTTTCTTTCAACTGATACGTTATTGCTCGGTTTTTCACAATCCTGACATCCTTGGGTAGAAGCAACATTCTCAGTCACCAGGTATCAATTCTGGGGTTCAGGCCTTACTGTCTGAGTTCAAATTTTCAGAGTTTGGAGGAAGGCAGCCCAAAGGTCAGTGAAATTACAACAACCAAGGGGAAAAATACACCCAAGTTAGGGTTTGTGGCTTCCTCCCTAAATACTTAAGGGAAAGAGATAGGAACTAATATAACTAGAATGAATATTTGTTGCTGTTCCTAAAGGTCAAACTGTCTTTAGCTCTGGTTAAATTTCAGCATCCTTGTCTCTGCAAGCTCTGCCCAGCCCCTTGTATCACTGTAGTTTTGAGAAGGTCACTAAGAGAAAGCGCTGACTCACAAAATTAGAGACCAGAAGCTAGCAAGTGATAGTACTTACAGGCAAGATTGTATTAAAAATGTAATGAAGTCAAGACATTTCTCTAGGGGGCCTTGAGTTTTTATTGAGGTCAAATAATTCCCCTACACCCTGGTTGTATCACATTGTTGTTTTTCATATTTGTAACTTTGGTGACCCCCAAAAAATCCCAATACAAAAAAAAAAGGGAGGAAGGAGAAAGGAAGAGGGGGAGGAGAGGGGAGAGAGAGAATACATGCATAAAAGAAATGATTTGTTATTAGTGCCCTCTTCTGGAAACGCATGAAAGCGCTCAGAATCCTAGAGCTGTGTCATTTTCTTTCATTAGAAGGCAAAGTGATTCAAGCTACCAGATGGCGTCAGGCTTCCACGTGGCTGATGTTATTTGGTGTTGGCATGAGGTAATGGAAGGAGCCCTGAACTTACAAATCAAAAACTGTGGATTTAATTTATAACCAGCCTTTGCTCCTAACTTTCTGTGACTTTGAACAAATGATTTAAATTAGTTGGTGTCTTAACTATAGTAGACCATACATCTGCACTTGATCTTAGCCAAAAGGCCAAGAAGCCATTAGACCATGCATCTGGATTAGAGTCACCAGAGTCTGTTATTAAAAGTACAGAATCCCAGGGACCACCCGTCATTGAAATCTAATGGCAGGAAAAGGTATGAACCTGAATTTTAAATAAACTCCAAGGAGATTCTTTAGTGTTGTGGCTTCAGTTATTTAATCTGTACAATGATTTTATTAGATTGAGTGATCTATAAATCCCCTTATAGATCTACCATTTTATGATCTTATTAAACAAAATGAAAGGAATGATTCATCAACAGGTTAACAATTGTGGTATGTCCATATAATGGATTACTACTCAGCAATAACAAGGAATGAATTATTAATACATGTAACAACATGCATGAATCTTAAAACATCTGTGCTGGGTGAAAGAAATCAGACCAAAAAAAGATGATTCCATTTTCATAAAATAGAAAGTACAAAGTGATTTACAGTCATAGAAAGTAGACCAGCATTGGTCTGGTGATGAGGCAAAAAGAGAGAGGGCATAAAAGGGATGCTATGAAACTTCTGGGGTGAAGGAAATGTTCACTACCACTATAGTGATTAAGGCGACAGTTTCCTGGGTAACTACATATATCAAAACTTAAGAAATAGTACACTTTAGATTTGCAACATTTACTATATGACACTTACCTCAATAAAGTTGTTTTTTTTTAAAAAAAGAAAAGAAATAGACAAGATCTGAGGTTATTCAAGAATATTTCCTGTCCATCTGTAGAAGGCGACTGAGTTAGAGCAGCGGTCCCCAACCTTTTTGGCACCAGGGACCAGTTTCATGGAAGATAATTTTTCCACAGACCCAGGTAGTGGGGGCAGGATGGTTTGGGGATGATTCAAGCGCATCACATTTATTGTGCAGTCAAACCTCTCTGCTAATGATAATCTGTATTTGCAGTCACACCCCAGTGCTAGCATCACCGCCTGAGCTCCACCTCAGATCATCAGGCATTCGATTCTGACAAGGAACGCACAACTAGATCCCTCCCATGCTCAGTTTACAGTAGGCTTTGCACTCTTATAAGAATCTAATGGCACCGCTGATCTGACAGGAGGCAGAGCTTATGCAGTGATGCGATGGATTGGAGGGTGCTGTAACTACAGATGAAGCTTCGCTGGATTGCCCGCCACTCATCTCCTGCTGTGTGGCCCTGTTCCTAACAGGCCACAGACCACTACCAGTCCCCAGCCCAAGGGTTGGAAACTGCAGAGTTAGAGGACAGCAAGATCCAGGGTTCCTGGGCAGAGAGCAGGCAGCATTTGTTTAACACAGAGAAATCTGCAGGCATCCTAAATTGCTCCACTTCAAAGGCCAGAGAAGTAATCTGGAAGCTATAAAAGCAAAGCCTCTGCTGTGTGTGCACAAGCTGCACTCCAGAAGGCTCTGCCCGCTGCCCAATCCGCCTACACTGGGTGCTAATGCCACGGTGGATCCTTCCCACCTGTCTCCTGGTCCTGCTGCAGAGCTGGGAGTGCCTGGACCCCTCCACATGCCCATCACTTTCAGCCCAAGCTGGTATCAGGGCTTGTGAGGCTGTCATGGGGGCAGGAGTGTCTGTTTATTACCTTGCAAGCCCGAAGGAGTCTCAAACTGGAGTCATGTTGAGGACTTGACTCTTCCAGAATGTTCTCAGCTCCCCACTGCCACCTAGAGTGAGACTGTCATTGCAGTCTCTATCCACACACTCCCTTTTTTCACCCTCCCAGTTGGCTCCCCCCTGCCATGGGAGTTCAAGGGTATTACTTCCTCTCTGAGCTCTGCTTTCTGCCTGCTTGAAAGGGCTTTACTGGAGCTCTGGCAGAAAGTTAAATTGAATAAAGATCAAAGTTGATAAAATTCCTGGTAAACCCACAGATGGTCCAATTTAAAGGCAATAGTACCATTCACTTCTGATTAAAATGGAAATTGTCTATAAAGAATCTCCTTGGAACAAAGTTGAATGATGGAACTAGATTAAGAGAGCAGTTCATTACCCTTAATTGAAAAATGCACAAAGTCATCATTCAGAAGCGGTAATGGGTGGTGATGGTAAAGGAGTAATTAAAGGGACAACCTAAATTTAGCTGAACAATTTTGGAAATCCTCCAGGGCACTGAAAACACAACAAAGTCTCCCCAAAATACATGCTATCTTCAGACTACCTAGATGATCAGATTAGTGTCACATTTTATACGTAGGTCTAACTACCTTTGACTATCACAGTACAAATATTAGAAACAGATTCCACCCACAGCCACATCGGTTTCTCTGTTTTTGGAGAAAGCATTTGCTTCTGTTCATTTCCTCATCTCCTGATATTTATGTCAATTAGCAAGTGCATGTTTTATCTGACCAATCTCCAGGAGGTGTGCATTTGCAATAACTACCTTCTTCTCCCTCCCCGTTTTACCACCACCCAGCATTTCCCAACTTCAAAACAATCAGCTTGGTAGAATCTTACCCCTTTTATTAAAGAATAGAAATTCACCGATAATTCCACAGAAATTGGTGACAACATTAATGAGACTCTAGGTCATTGCTGTTCCTCTCATTCCTTCCCCTTTTCCTTCCATTTCAACAGAGCATGCAGCCTCACTTACAGCAAAGACTTTCTTAGAAAATGCAGAAGTTATACCAGTCTACATTCCAAATGCCTCAGCCACAGAGTCTTCTGTAAAGCGTGGGTCCTGTTGTTTGGTAATGAGCATGAAGGTCTCAAGGATCAATTGGATGTTTGTGGACACACTTTGGTCCAGTTCTTCTGTGCTTTCTGCACTTTCGAGATGGGAAGTGTTAACCATGGGGGTGGAGTTTGTCTTGAATACCGGCAGACACACACAAGCAAGGACAGACGAGGGGGCCCATATGATGACAGACAATACTGCTTAGATTTTATGGTCAAAGTTGATCTCAACTAAGCAAAACAAGCTACCCAAATCTCTAAATTCTTACCCCCAATTGCTGATTACTTAGAATGAACAACCTGGGGGAGGTCAATCAGCATCATCTTAACTCTATTTTCTTCTAACCAAGTTCCTCTAGGTATACTGAAAACCAATGAGAAACACTTTGATTTCCTTAGATGAAAAGAAACCCAGGCAGATTAATAGAACAAAAGATTGCAATTCTTAGTCATTGAGATTTCTGAAGCTGGCAGGTATAATTAAATAGTCATCAGCAAATAAACCGTAGGGTGAGAGTTCAGTGCGATGTGTCAAATTGGGCACAGCTAACCAGAAGGCTCACCTGAGGGACGAGGCTTGGAGACACTCAAGCTGTTGAGTGCCCCATAAGAATCAGGCAGTAATTATAAAATAGGATTCATAGAGAGCTCTTTCAAATTACAGTGAAGAGCTCATTTCTGAAGCCATTTGTTAAGTTATTGCCTCCAACTATTGCCATTGCTGCGATCGCTTTTGCAGAGCCAAAAAAAGAAACTAATTTTAGCTACATCTTTTTTAACCTCTTACCTTTCCTAGGGAAGAATTTTCTTTGGAGAACCTGAAAGTTGAATCTTCTAGTAATAAACACTTTAGAAGAAAGAAGGCAAGAAAAATCTCAGTTGAGAATCTTTTTACAAAGTAACTAAAGACATTATTGAAAACAAGTAGAGAGGAATGGCAGCTGTGGCCACCTGCTCTTAAAAGTAGGATGTGGTGGAAAGAAAATCCTGGTGCAAGAGTTAGTATTGCTGCTGGTGCTATGCATGGGTCTGGGAATAATCAGCCACTTGTCTTTAACCCGCATAAACCCCCAGGGAGCATGAAATGCAGCCTGGAGCTCATCATACACTCCCGGGGACCCACAGACAAAGGCACTGCCCATCTGGGTGCATGACGGTGCTGTTTCTGCAGGAAAGCTACTTCTTAATTTAGGAACACAATGAGCAATTTAAACTTACTGCAGCGCTTGGGAGCAAACAATTTATGATTGACTTCCACACATGCTTTTACTTTAATCACCTTACAATTAAAGCCTTCTATAGCCCAGGAGAAGGCGGTGAAGGAAAAATAAAGCCTCCTGGGTTTGGGTCTCAGGCAGGGAAAAGCTGGGTCCATAGTTCTGACTGTACATGGACCCTGGGGGTGAGAAACCTGGCTAGACCAAGGGACCTCGGATAGGGCTGTGGAAGTGACTGTGCTGCCCTCATGTGGACCAAAGGTTTCTCTTGCTGGCTTTGTACCTTGGGCTCCAGGCTGAGGGTCACAGGATTTAGGATTAGTTAGTTACAGTGGTGAATGTTCTGGGATTTGTTGGGACCAGGAACTAATATTGCTTCAGTGCTCACACCAACACAAGACTGGCTTTGCCCTATAACCCCGGACCTGGTAGCAGTATGCAGTCTCCTTTTTTTATTTATTACTCCCTTCATGCCACATGTATTTGTTGAGTTCTGGCCGCAGGACCATGATAAGCTATTGAGACGTTAAAATGCCCAAGATGCAGTCCTTGTTCAATGAGCAGATAAGATAACTCTCAAACATCTACGAGAGCATCTGATGAGGCTGCACATCAAAGGGGGAGTGGAGCTCTGTGAGAACATGAGAGAAGAGGGGGAGCAATTTATTATTCCAGAGAAGGATTAAAGAAGGCCCCACATAAGAGGAATCCTTTGAAAACCAGGGGAATGTTGCCAAGTGGGGGGATTGGAGAAAAGTACTGTAAACAGAAGGAACAACATAAACCATGGCACAGGGACCTCACTCCTCTCAGGGAGTGTCCAGTAACACATGTGGCTACGACAAGAGGTGCCTACGTGAGGGAAGGAAGCGACATGAGGCTAGACGAGGAGGATGTGGACAAAACAGAATGTGTTTTACAAATGACTGAACTTTATAGACAGTGGGAGCCACTAAAGTCTTTTAGAGCAGATAAGACATGATCAAATTTGTATTTTTAAATAGTCCTTCTGGCAGCAGGGTGGAGAATGAATTTTGAGGTTGGTGTAGATCTTAGAGGAAAGAAGAAAAAGACTACTATAGTGTTGACCAGGGGAGACCAATCTGGGCAATGAAGAAGCGGCAGGTTTTCAGCAATATTTCTGACAGACAAGTGATAGGCTTGGAGGTTTACTGGATGTGTGGGTTGAGGAAAGGGAAACCAAGGTTGATCCCCAGGTTTCTAGCTTGTGTCTAGACAAATGTTCCTGCCACTAACCATGGGAGGGACCATTGAGAAAGGAAGAGGTTGAGGGAGGAGGATGTTGAGGCATTTGCTTTTGGTCACATTGGGCTGGCAGCCAGGAATGTACCATAGGGAGCTGGAAAGGTAGATCTGGGCCTCGAGTATGTCTGACATCTATTGTCACGTGAGAAAACTGAGGCTCAGAAATGTTAGACAATGTGTCCAAGGATTCCTAACAGGTGGTGATGTTTTAGTCATCTTTGTGTCCCTGATGTTAGCCCAGTACCAGAAATGAATACATACCACTCTGTTATCTCAAAGCCAGGGACACAACCTGGAAAACACCAGATCCTAAGCACAGGCAAAAGATTGAGCCAGCAAGAAGGGCTGAGATAAAGCAAAAGGCAAGGAATCAGAATTCCAGGAAAGAGGAAGGGATCACAATGTCAGTGCCTTAGAGCTCAGAGAGATTGAAAATTTGGCATCTGAGGTCATTTTTGCCTTCAGTAGAGAGGTGAACACGAAAGCTAGTTTGGAAATGACTGAGGAGAGAATGAGAGGTGAAGCAGTAGGGAAAAGTCAGACTACACCTCTAGTGAATTCAGACTTAAAGATAAAGATAGGCGGCAGGAAGGGTTGGAGGTTGAGGCAAAGTTTTCTGGATTGGGTGGATGGTTAGTTTTAAAGGATTAAATAGACTAGATTTTGCTTATGGGCAAAGGAAAAGGCTTTCATGGACAAAGAGAGAACAGAGATAAAAGTCAGTGGATCGTGTGAGGATGGACTAAAGAGAATAGGTCGTAGGGTAACTTTATAAAGGAGCATTTAAATCTAATCCTCCAAAATAGGAGGGAAGAAGTAAACACAGGCAAGGAAGCTCTCCTTAAAAATCAGTTTCTAGGTTTATGATTATTTCTTGACTACATGTCATGAATTTTTACAGAAGTACCTAATTAGAAGAATCTTCCTTAGCATCCACTTTAACTGATGTTGAAAAGCCAGAAGTCTGGTTTTTCTATTCTATTTGGCATAGACCAAATAGAGTTTTTACTTACAGCTTTTATTTTCAGTTTTTTCTTTTGGGCTATTTCCACCTCAGGTTAACAATGGAAAATATCAAACAAAAAGGGACATAAAAGGAAAAGGCATTGAATTTCACCATTAACTCGCCTTCCAGGAAATACCGCCACTAAACAGCCACAATACACTGCACCGTAGCCCCTCCCATCAACTCTTAACCTCGCACTTACTCTGGACCAAAGAGGGACCATTGACATTTCCCAAACAGTGGAGTTCAACACTGTGCAACTGACATCATGGACAGTAAAAAATAAATTGCTGTCTATTCTTCATTTCATATTATAGTCCTCTTCCTGAACAGGATCCTCTAAAAAACAGCAAGAATTCTAGTCTTTGCCTTCACGGCTTCAGTTTTATGACATAATCTGAACTATGAGAGTTTTAAATTCGACACAGAATTTTAAATGGCAAAGTGGGCTTAGGATTTTTTACTCATTAAATTTATCCAATTTTATAATAATTGCTTTACTTTTCTCCATATGTTATTTATAACCTGAAAAGACAGCAGATCTGAGGTTCTATATAGCCAAAGTTTTGGTTTGGATACTATCAAGATAAGGAAGAATGCAAAGTATTTATTTTTCCTAAACCATTTTCCCTGTCAATACTATGGAGGTTTGCATGTACCCCACCCCCCTACTCTCCCCAAATGTAGCTTGCAAAGTTCTGCAAATGGCAAGTGACAATGGCACAAACATCATCTGTCTTTAGCTGAAAGAGCTAAGTCCAGAGCTTCACATGACACATGCATTTTAGTCCCTGATGTGGGCAATGGATATGTTTAAACAGCTTCGTGACTATAGGTTCACTATGCCATACTGTCCTTTGTCAGGAGTGCTCTGTGATCAATTGCACCACATCAAACTGCACTCCATTCATGCTGCATTTATAATTCTTCCTGAATTTGTTCTTCTTTTCCTGCTGAACTTCCATTCCTAATTCTTTTTCTTCCCCCTTAATATTAGGTTATTAAGTATGAAATGTCCGATTTCCTTAAGTACTAAGATTCACTTCTTATATTTATTATCTCAATTATTATCTTTGACATTTCTTGTTTTATTTTTATTGTGAGGGTACATCTTCACTCTTTCAAACACATATTTTGACTTGTGATTATCTTGCAAATTTTTTAAAACAACTTTTGTGAAACCGTGGATAAGTCAAAAATTCATGTTATTTTTGAATATGATTCCCATCATGGAACCAGTACAACTCAGACACCTCAAAATATCAATGAAGTGTTTGGGAAGGATGTGGCTAATGAACACACAGTACATTGAGGGTTTGAGAAGTTCCATTCTGGTGATTTTGATCTTGAAAATGAACCACGTGGGCAACCTGATACCAAGGTGCATAATGATGAGTTTAAAGCTGCAGTGAAAGCGAATCCATCTCAACCTATGCATGAATTAGCAGCAAGGTTTGACATTAGTCTTCCAACAATATTGGACCATTTGAAACAAATGGGCAAGGTAAAGAAGCTGGATATATGGGTACCACATGAATTAAATGAGTGTCACAAGAGAAATCATCTGGAAGTTTGCCTTACTTTGCTGTCACAACATAACAGCAAACCATTTCTACACTGTATTGTCACTTATGATGAAAATCGGATTCTTTTTGACAATCACAAGCATTTGGCACCATGGTTGGATAAAGATGAAGTGCCAAAACACAGTCCAAAACCAAATATTCATTAATAAAAAGCTAATGGTGTGTGTTTGGTGGTCCAGTAATGGTATTACCCACTATAGCTTCATGAAACATGGTCAATCAATTACAGTGGATATCTACTGCAACCAATTGGATGAAAAGATGAGGATGTTTGTGATTAAGCCATTGAAATTGGTCGATAGAGACAAGCCAATCCTCTTGCAAGACGCTTGACCACATGTCACATAAACAACGCTGTTCAAACTACAAAGACTGGACTTGGAAACTCTCTGTCATCCACTATATTCACCAGACCTTGCACCAACTGACTACCACTTCTTCCAGGATTTGGATCACTTCTTGCAAGGAAAAATATTCAATTCTCAACAAGCTGTGGAAAACACCTTTCGCAATTTCATTACCACTCACTCTTGAGGTTGTTTCTTCCCTGCTGGCATAAACAAGCTACTGTTAAGATGGAAAGGCTGTGTTGATAGTTTAGGTGCATACTTTGATTAATTGTACTGCTTCTTGTTTGAGATATAATAAACTACACTTTTGAATCCAAATCAGCACATTACATATTTAATGACCTAATATATCAGCATTCTTTGGGGAAAAAAAACAGAGCATTTTGGATGGAAAACATAGCCTCTATGAAACAAAAGAAATTTCAAAATTGCAACTTTTCCTCTAATCTTTCTAGGTCATATAGTGTGAAAAGAAGATTGTTGGCTAAGGACCCAGGAGATGTCACCCTCTAATGGAGGAAGTGTTTTCAGGCATTTAACTGCTCAACTACACCATCCGTAAGGTCATCCAACTTTTTGCTCTGACTTCATTTCACCCATCATCCTCTTAAAAAGATTTTTTTTCACTTCACACTCAATTCTAACTCTTTATCTTTTCTTATAAGCCAGTTCCCCATTTTGACTTCTCTATACTGTATTTCTAAGTTTTTTCTTTGTAAAATTAATATATGTTAATTGCTTGATATTCAGAAAATACAGACAGATCAAAGCAATAAAAATCCCATAACTCAAAAATAATCTCTGTTAATATTTTGAATTTTATATTTCTTCAAGGCTTTTTCTCTATATCCACATAAATACACATATATACACATATATGTATAATTTTGAACTGCTTTTTAAAATGGGATCTATCCATATATGTGTTTATAAATGTTCTTTTCATTTGAAAATAGATCATAAATATCTTTATGTAATTTAATATTCTTTTTTCTTTAATAAAAATTTAAAATGTCTAAGTATTAAATACTACAACCAATAAAACAATCCAAAGATGCATAAAATTACACACACACACACACACACACACACACACTCTCTCTCTCTCTCTCTCTATCTCTCTCTCTGCTCTCCACCTGAGAGATCCCAAGTTATCCTGGTTTGTAACCATCCAGACCTTTCTCCATGCTTATTCAAACTTTCATGCACATATACAAAAATTCTTATTTGTTTTTACAAAAATGGGGTCTTGCTCTACACATTATTATGAAAGCAATTTTTTTCTCACATGGTATCTCATGGACAGTCGACAGATCAATAAATCAAGATCTAATTCATTATTCTGAAGAGCTGTGTTAATATAACATAGCACAGATGTACCATGACGAGTCAGCCATTGTCTTGCTGATGGACATTTCAATTATTTCCAAATTTTTGCCTTACATACATACTTTACTTTCTGTAATACAGATTCTCATAAATAATATTTTCATCAAAGGGCATGCATATTTCAAATTTTCAAACATTTTAGAAGTTCATGTCAAATTCTTTGTGAAATGGTAGTAAGGATTCTTACTCCCATCAGGGTATAGGAGAGTGTCTGTCTGTCCCTGCGATCTTGCCAGCACTGCATATTATGGCTCCTTTTCATTTTTGCCAGTATGATGGGTAAAAAATGGTATCTGGTTCTTACTTTCATTTGCATTTCCCTGACTATTAGAGCAGTTATATATTTCTTATACGTGAATATTCATGCAAGTTTAAAAGCTTTGAGTTCTAACATATTAATATAGCATTGTTTATTTAACAAATGTCTTATTATCAAACATATGAGTTATATCTAAGTTATTGGAAATATTGCAATTAATATCCAGGTACATTGCTTTGTGCCATGAGAATTAGTAGTAAGCCTAGCAATTCAGAGTGTGGGTTCTGGAATCAAACTGTTTGAATGGAATCTTAGATTTACCATTTTCTAGTGGTGTGACTTTAGGGAAGTTGTTTTGTCTTTCTTTGCCTTGGTTTATCTACAAAATAGAGATGATAATACATAATTCACAGGATTGTTGAGAAATTAAACTTAATATAGATAATGCTTTTAGAATACCCTCTGGGGTATATAAAGTACTGAATGGGCATTTGCTGTTGTTATGAACATCTTTAAGGCTTTCAATGCATACATAACATTTTAGTATGTTAAAACTAAACTTTTTGGAGGGGGGAGGGGGGCAAGGGCAATGTACGTAACCTTAACATTTGTACCCCCATAATATGCTGCAATAAAAAAAAAGGAAAAAAAATAAAGTATGGAGTTAGAAGATTATTAAAATTTGTCTAATCATCAGATGTGTAAAATTAAGTGGAAGTTCCCCTAGCCAAAGTTTTCTATTCTCAGGAATGTACTAGGTAATAGAGCATATACAATTATAAACACACCGTATGTATTATTCTGTTTTTGATAGCAATTGCACAAAATATAATTCATCAGAATTCCTGTGTTTAATGTATGATACTGTAATAGTACTATACACACTAAATTCATCTGTGACAGCTCATCAATGAAAGAAACTTGATAGAAGATTTTCCTAATTTGCTAATAGTGCTAAAAATCTATATGGCATTTGCAATGATGAGTTGTAAAACTGAATGAAAATTTTCTAGTATATAATTAATAAAAAACAAATTTCAATCATGATTTAAAAATATTCATTATCTCTCTATTTTCTCTGTGAAAAATATTACAAAATCATTGTCACACAATGATTGAAGGGGAAATTAAAGAATATGCAATCAAAAATGTAGGAAAAAGAGTGCTATAAAGGCATACAAGTTGGTTAATTAATAAATATATTATTTTTCAGGATTTTTTTGATGTATGTAGTGTATGTCAACTTTCTAAAAACTTGACATTTATTGTTTCTTATTCACTTTCATAGCTAATTTTGCATTTGCGATGTTGTGTTATTTTTCACAGAAAGCCCCTCTCTCATAAATCTCATGAACTTTAGGTCTTCAAACAACTAGATTCACCCTCCAAATAATCAAAAACAGTGATTAGGTCTTTGTCTTCTCTTCCCCAGGTGAACATCCTCAGGTGCTTTTCAGTAAGATTATGCTTTTCAGATTTGTCGTCAACCACCGATTCGTGGCTGTTTTGCTCATTAGCTAGGTCCCCACACCCCTGTAGAGCATAGGAATGAGCAGATTTGAATACTTCGAAGAAGGCACAGCATGGCTTAGTAAAATCAGTACATGGTTGGCATCAGACCTATATAGGTTTGCATCCCAGAATTTCAGTTATTAATTCTATTATATTAGGCAATATATTTCCCCTGTAATTTAAGATTCAGCTCCCTTATCTGCGAAACTATGAATGACAAAACCTGGCTTGAAATTGAGTGGTATAGCGTACAAAAAAGGTGTACATGTCACCTAACTCAGTCCTTGGCATACAGTAAATGATCTAGTAATGTTTGCAATTGTTTTTATTAGTGTTTAAACACAAACACATGCTCCCGTCTGGACCTTTTATAGAGACTGGAAAAAGTTTGATTACATTTTTTAAATGTGATGTTTCTCATTTTACAAGTGATGGAAAGCCTGTATTCCCCTGGTGAGCTATCAGACAGATTGAGCAAATGAACCACTAGTCGCTGAAATCAAGCCTAGTTAGGCCTGGAGGAGTTTTAGGCAATTACACAGAGTTCTGACTTCCCAGAGGACTCTGTGGTTGTCAGCTGACTCCGGAAGCTTATGGTAGAACTTCTGGTGCCTCTCTTGGCCTTCTGTTTCTAATCCTGGGCAGGGAGCCAATTATCTGGAAGGAAGATAAGAACATAAGACATTGTTTAAACTAATTTATTTATTTATGGATTAATTATCCAGATTGAGAATTATCAATAGCTTTATTTCTGACAGTCTCTTTTTTAGTCATTATATGTTTAACACATTAAACAGAAGAAGAACAGCAGGGAGGGGATTTTTGAAGATAAGTAGGTATTTTTAGAAGCATTGAAAGTGAGTCTTAATAGAGGAAATGAAGAAGCCCTGGTTAAAATTGGCTGCAATAATAAAGATAATGGTAATAATAAATGATATACGCATTTAAATTATCTGTGTTATGTTCCCACAGCCTAGAAATACTGAAGCCAAGTAATATACAGGCTAGGATGACAAAAATGAGTGAGGTGAGTCGGATAGATACAGAGAAATAGACCTCTGTGCACACACATACACACACAGAATGCATATATAACACTGTGTCAGAGCAGACAGACCCAGAATGGAGGAAACAAGAAGGAGGGTGGTGAACCCAACAGTTCCTGCCTACTGCACAGGAGTTGTTCCGTTCTCAGGGATTTTGCCATGTAAAAATGCCAGATCAGTTTTTCTCCTCCAGCAAATCTGAAAATCTGGAATTTTATGGCAAATCATATAATATAAAAATATTGGACCAGTTTGAAAAAAACTGGTCCATCACCTCTGGTCCAAATATAAAGTTAGACAGGGCTGACCTGACTCATGCATAGACATTTGTAACCTCTACCCACAAATGTGCTACATAAACTTAGAGAAACACATAGCCAGAGACAGGCACTGGACTTGGGAATGAGGGAGAATGCCAGAGAAAACCAGTTCTGAGGAGCCATCTGTTAGCTGAGCTGGGTTTTGAATGATACATGATCTAGTATGTGTATGTGGATGTATTACCTGTGGTATGTGTAGGTGCATCTTTGGTACAGGGAAATGTATATGCAAAGGTAGGGAGGTGTGGAAGGTATGATTTGTTCTCAGATATTCAACCTAGAGTGTCAGTGTGGGGACCTTGAGGGTGTGGGAAGAGAATTGGTGGCCTAAATTGTCAGAGAATGTAACAGGTGGACTCTTGTATTTTGTTTTGCCTTCCATTCTCAATTCAATTTTTGTTCCTATCCCCTTGTCAGAAGTACTTAATATTTTTTCTTGATCTATTTGCAGTGGAAAGACATAATTTTTCACACATAAATAAATAGGACAAAAAAGTGTGAAAAACACCATACAGAATTCCTCTGTCACTATCTTTTCACTTGATTATAATATTTAGGTACACTTTATGAAAATAATTTATGCTAAAACTGTTAAATGTATGCAAAATATTAAAGTAATTATATCTTTATATATGCATGCTTTTGGAAGAATTTACTGTCATCAAAGTGGATATAATTTAAACCACCTTTGCCTTCTCTCCCAAGTGTCTGGATTTTCCTTTTTTTTTTTTTTGTTTCTTGGTTGGTTTTCTTCTTCTTCTTCTTCTTCTTCTTCTTCTTCTTCTTCTTCTTCTTCTTCTTCTTCTTTTTTGTAGAAACAGAAAAAATACAACTCCTTCTTTTCTGTAAAAAAAACTTTTAGTTTTTTCTCATTGTGAGCTCCTAATTAAAATGTTCCATTTGAAGGATTTTTTGCCAACCCAAATTCTTGTTAAGCAAATGCTTTATATTTCTTGCTGGAGCATAAGGCTGCAGTATTCCTGGAGGACAAATTTGTAAAAGACCACTGAACACAAATATACAGGAACATATATTATTCCAGTATCTGAAATGTAGATTCTTCCAGAAATTTTTAATAACTAGGAATGCATTAGTCAACAGATTTTATGGGTATCACTTTGGAAAAATGAAATTGTACTTCAACATCATCTTTAAGCAAGAGTGTATTCTTCTATTAGATATAAGAACGATTCCATTCTTATATGCCCCTAGTTCCTCTTTAATATAAGGAAAGAAAACTTAATATTCTCTGTAACACAAATTATTCTTTTTGCAGTATCACTTTAGGATCTGCCCGTTTGTTTTTATTTTAAATCTCAGTGATTTCTATGAAATAAATTTGAAGAATAGTTATTTTTAAAAATCTGTTAAATTCTTAACATCCTCTATGAACTAGATGGATTAAGTCTTCCACTTTTAAGACCTCTTATTATTCTTGGGACTCAGGGTTAGAGGGGTGTAATCATATTAATTTAAATGGATAATTATTAAGTAAAACTGAGTTTCATAAACTTATTTATTGCTTATACTTTATTAGGATCATAACTGCTTATAATTTTATTTCATTATAGGTCATTTGTAATATCTGTTACAAATTATTACAACAATGGAAAAAGTTGCATATAATTTAATATTTTGATTTATTAAATATTAATAGATATAAGGAATTATTTTATTTATAATAATTCATAGAAAGACATTCTAAGTGTAAATGTGCACAATTGCCCATGTTAACTATAGAATACTACTGCTAATTCATTTCCTTTCACAAAATTTATGAGGAATGTTCTAATTTTGATTATGAACTATGTACCATGTTTAAATATAATCAAAGAAAGTTTCTAAAATATGCAACAAATATCAAATTCAAAATGCATAAGATGGTATGACTGGTTACTTTGTGAAATTTTGAGTTATACACATCCACCTATATTTACAAGAATTTATATATCATGTATCAACACAATTGATTTCACTCATAACCAACAATGAAAATGACAAGGTTAGTTTAGTTTGTTAACCATGAACTAAACCTGACCAGATGAATGAGTACATTAGGAGTGAATTCATTAAGTGAACCACCTAATGATTATTTATGCTGAGGAGGCTTTTAGTTCTGCAACTGAAATAGTTGCCATTATGGCTGTCCTTTGGTCACTTATGGAGCAAAATAGCCATGCCGTTCTTCCAAATAAATAAATGGAGGACACTGGAAATGATTTGTTTTATAATATACATAATCCATTGTGAAAATAAGATTTTTTGATTGAGATTCATATTAATTTTATGGAGAAATTTTATTTCAAGCAATAATTAAAGAAATATAAACCAAATTTTAAATCTGCCCATTTAGTCTGCAGTTGTCATTGTTTAATTCTGTTTAACTAAAGCTTTGCTTCAGACCATTGACCTTTTTTCAATTTCAAGAAAGGGCCAAATTGTTTTCTACCTCTAGGCTTTCTCTTATGTTGCCCAGTGTGTTAGTCAGGGTTCTCCAGAGAAACGGAATCAATACTATATATATCGACATTTATGAGAGAAGAATTATTATGAGAATTGGCTCACGTGATTATGGAGGCCGAGAAGTCCCTCAATATACTGTATGCAACCTGGAGACCCAGGGAAGCTCGTTGTGTCATTCAGTTGGAATCTGAAGGCCTGAGAGCCAGGGGAGTCAATGAAGTAATTCCCAGTCTGAAGCCTAAGGCCTGATAACTTGAGGGGTGGAGAAATTGATTTAAGTCCTGAGTCTGAAGATCTGAGAACCTGGAGCTCCAATGTCCAAGGGCAGAAGATGGATGTCTCAGCCTGAGGCGACAGAGAGAATTTGCCCTTCCTATGACCTTTTGTTCTACCCAGGCCCTCAATAGAATGGAGGATTCCTGCCCACATTGGTGAGGGAGGATCTTCTTTACTCAGTCTACTGATTCAAAAATTATTCTCTTCCATAAACAACCTCACTGATACACCTAGAAATAATGGTTTGCCAGATGTCTGGTCATCCCTTAACCCAGTCAAGTTTCTTTTATGAAAGCCTGGGGGAAAATCTTTTTTTTTTTTTTTTTTTTTGCCTTTTCCAGATTCTAGAGCCTGCCCAGATTCGTTTGCTTATGGCCTCTTCCTCCATCTTCAAAACAAACCACAGCAGACCAAGTCTGCTTCTCTCCGACCCTCTCTTCTGTCTGTTGCTCTTCCACTCTTAAGGACTAAGGTCATGACTGGGCCCACTAGGATAAACCAGGGTAACTTTCCCATCTCAAGATCACTTGATTATTAACCTTAATTGCATCTGCAACCTTAATTTTCTTTTGTCAAGTAACATAATAAGTACACAGGTTTGAGGAATTAGGATGTGGGCATCTTTGGGCAGTGGGGAGGAGATCATTATACCACTTATCATATCTAACCAAACATTAAAAAATCTACCCTTCTAGATTTGCTATAGATTAAGCTTTACCAGAAATAAGCTAGGAACCTTCCTTTTCACCTTCCAATGGTAGCAAACAAATTTTATCTTCCAAAGCTTTTCATACAGTCCCCTTGAAGTCCCCATCTCCAGAATTAGAGCTCTAAATTCCTATTCTCCCAATATTCCTCACAAAAGATAAGTTAGTGTTACAAAACAGCATGGCTATCTACAAAGAAAGCTGTTCTTCAATACCATCATCAAATGTTTTCTTACACAATCCTTGATCACTGTCAATATCATTGGTCAAAGTAAGGAATCTGAGAGTAACAGAATAGGTACTAAAAATATTTCCATATGAATTTAATTGATATAGAATCAAAGAGATGTTCTTATCACCTTCATTGAGGAAAGAATCAATGTATTGTGATACGTACAGTTAAGCTGCTGTATCATGGAATACAAATGTCAGGCCTTTGGAAAGACTGCAACTAACAAAAAAGCCATCAGTAATCCAAACTAATTTTACTTTTAATTTCTTATCTCTGTTTCTTTCTACAAGTCAGTTCCATTACTCACTCTTCTGTGAATAGCGATTCTCTGGTCCCTGGTCTCATAGATGAACATGGTTATGCACATAGCTCCTGAGTTTACATGCTATAAGCCTCACCTTAATTAATCTCAGTCTAAAATCAAAATTCCAGGGGGCAAAAATTCTGATTCTGATTTCTTTGTTTGTAGCTGCATGTACATATGGGGCCAATCACTTATAACCTGTGGGATGAACAGAATGCTTCACCTTCATGGATTTATAGATCAGGGAGTATCATTGTGATTTAGGAAAACACTACAAAAGCTGTGAATCATAGTAGTTTATAATCTTGAAATAATAATAAAACAAAAACAATAATCATTATAATAGTGAAAGTTTATTGAGAGCCTATTATGATTAGGCCTTGCATTATATTGAACTATCACCTCAACATGCAAGAGGTTCAGGTGTAACTTTTTTTGAAAATTTTTTATTGAGATGAAATAAACATGTTAATATAATTATGATCTTTTCCATTTTCAAGTATACAGTATAATGATAATAAACACATTATATTCTTTTTTCTCATTCATCCTCACCACCCCCTCCCCTTTCTGGCCTCTGGTAACCACGAATCTATTCTCAGTCTTCATGAGATCTGCTTTTTTGGCTCCAGCATGTGAGAAAATGTGATATTTGTCTTTCTGTGCTTTGACTTATTTCACTTAACATAATAGCCTCCAGCTGCATCCATGTTGCTGCAAAAGAAAGAATTTTATTCTTTTTATGGCTGAGTAATCTTCCATTATATGTATACCACATTTTCTTTCTTCATTCATCCATTGATGGACATTTAGCTTGATTCTATATTTTCACTATTGTGAATAGTGCTGAAATAAACATGGGAGTGCATATATTTCTTTGATATATTGATTTCTTTTCTTTTGGATACATACCTAGTAGTAGAATTTCTAGGTCATATGGTAGTTCTATTTTTAGTTTTTTGAGGTACCATCATACTGTTCTCCATAGTGGCTTTACTGATTTACATTCTCATCAACAGTGTGAGAAAGTTCCCCTTTCTCCACATCCTTGTCAGCATCTGTTATTCCCTTTTTCATAAAAACCACTTTAACGTGGGTAAGAGAATAATAGATTGTGATTTAGATTTGCATTTCTCTGATGGTTAGTGGTGTTGAACATTTTTTCATATACCCATTGGCCATTTATATGCCATCTTTTGAGAAGTGTCTTTAGATCTTTTGCCCATCTTTCAATAAGATTATTAACTATTTGCTATTGAGTTGTTTGAGTGCCTTATATATTCTTTTTATTAATCCCTTGTGAAATGGATAGTTTGGAAATAGTTTCTCCCATTCTGTGCGTGGTATCTTCACTCTCGTTTTTTCTTTTGCTGTGCGGAAGCTTTTTAGCTTGATGTGATCCCAATTGCCTGTTTTTCCTTTGATTGCTTTTGGGGTCTTACGCATAAAATCGTTTTCTCGAACAATGTCTTGGAGTATTCTTCCAATGAATTTTTTTCTAGCCATTTCATAGCTTCAAGTCTGAAATTCAAAGTATTTGATCCATTTTGATTTGATTTTTGTGTATGGTGAGATATAGGGATCTAGTTTCATTCTTCTGTATACAGTATTCTAGTTTACTCAGCAAAATTTATTGAAAAGAATATCCTTTTCTCATTGTATATTCTTGGCAACTTTGTCAAAGATAAGTTGATTGTATATGCATGAATTTTTATCTGAGCTCTCTACTCTGATCCATTGTTCTATATGTGTGCTTTTATGCCAATCCTATGCTGTTTTGGTTATGTAGCTTTATAAATTTTCAAGTCAGGTAGTGTGTTTCCTCCAGCTTTGTTCCTTCTCAGGATTCTTTTGGCTGTTTGTGGTCTTTCATGGTTCGATATAAATTTTAGGATTATTTTTTCTATTTCTGTAAAGAATGTCATTAGTATTTTGACAGGGATTACATGGAATTTGTAAATCTCTTTTAGCAGTATTATCATTTTAACTATATTAATTCTTCTAATCCATGAGCATGAAATATCTCTCCTTTTTTTGTACTCTTCAATTTCTTTCATCATATTTTTATAGTTTTCTTTCTATAGATCTTTTACTTCTTTGATTAAGTTGATTCCTAGGTATTTTATTTTATTTTATTTTATTTGTAGCTTTTGTAAATGGGATTGCTTTCTTGATTTGTTTTTCAGATTGTTTGCTGTAGAAGTATATAAATGCTAATGATTTTTATACATTAATTTTGTATCCTGCAACTGTACTGAATTTGTTTATCAGGTCTAACAGTTTTTGGTGGAATCTTTAGGTTTTACTAAGTATAAGATCTTGTGATCTGCAAACAAAGCCAATTTGACTTTCATCTTTCTTTTATCTTCTTCTCTTGTCTAATTGCTCTGATTAGGACTTCTAGTATTGTATTGAATATTAACATTGAATGTCAGCATCCTTGTCTTGTTCTATTCTTTAGAGGAAAGGTCTTTAATTTTTTTCCCATTCAGTATAATGTTAGTCCTGGGTTTGTCATATATGGCCTTCATTATTTTGAGGTATGTTCCTTCTACACCCATTTTGATGAGAGTTTTCATCATAAAAGGATGTTGAATTTTTTCAAATGCTTTTTTGTGTCTATTGAAATAATCATATATTTTTAGTCTTGATTCTGTTATAGTCATTTATCACATTATTGATTTGTGCGTGTTGAACCATCCTTGCATCCCTGGGACAAATCTCATTTGATCATGGTGAATGATCTTTTAATGTGTTGTTAAATTTGGTTTGCTAGTATTTCGTTGAGGATTTTCGCATCTATGTTAATCAGTGATATTAGCTTTTAGTTTCTTATTTTGTTGTGTTCTTGTCTGGTTTTGGTATCAGGGTAATACTAGTCTCATAGAATGAGTTTGGAAGTATTTCCTCCAATTTTTTTTTTTTTTTGAAGAGTTTAAGTAGAAGTGGTGTTAGTTCTTCTTAAATATTTGGTAGAATTCAGTAATGAATCTGTCATGTCCTTGGCTTTTCTTTGATGGGACACTTTTTGTCACAGCTTTGAACTCATTACTCGGTATTTTTTGGTGAGGTTATCTATTTCTTTATGGCTTAATCGTGGTGTTGTATGTGTACAGGAATTTACCTATTTCTTCTAGGTTTTCCAATTTTTGGCATATAGTTGTTCTTAATAGCCTCTAACAATTCTTTGTATTTCCGAGGTCTGAGTTGTTATGTCTCCTTTCTTTTGTTTCTGATTTTATTTGGGTCTTATCTCTTTTTTTATTGGTCTAGCAGCTAAAGGTTTATTGATTTTGTTCATCTTTTCAGTAAACCAGTTTTTCTTATTGTTGATCTTCTGTGTTGTTGTTTTAGCCACAATTGTATTTATTTCTGCTCTGATCTTTATTTTTTCTTTTCATCCACTAATTTTTGAATAGGTTTGTTCTTGCTTTTCTAGTCCCTTGAGGTGCGTTATTAGATTGTTTATTTGAAGTATTTCTCCTTTTTTGATATAGGTGCTTATTGCTATAAGCTTCCCCCTTAGTACCCCTTTTGTTGTACCCCATGGATTTTGGTACGTTGTATTTCCATTTTCATTTGTTTCAAGAAATTTTAAAATTTTCTTCTTAATTCCTTCATTGCCACATTGGTCATTCAGGAGTATATTGTCTAATATCCATTTTTTAAATCTTTTTTGTATTTTCTGAAGTTCTTCTTGTTATTTATTTGTAGTTGTATTCCACTGTGATTAGAAAAGATACTTCATATGATTTCTATTTTTTTTTAATTTGTAAAGACTTACGTTTTGAATTTGTAAAGAATTGTGTTTCATCCATGTGTTGATGACAAAAATGTGTATTCTGTAGCAGTGGGGTGAAAAGTTCTGTAAATATCTATTAGGCTTATTAGATCTAGTGTGTAGTTTCACTCTGCTGTTTCTTTGTTGATTTTTTGTCTGGATGATCTGTATGTTGCTGAGAATAGGTGTTAAAATTCCCTTCTAGTATTGTATTGTAGTCTATTTCTCCCTTTAGATCTGATAATGTTTGCTTTATATCCTTTGGAGCTCTGGTGTTGGGTACATAGATATTTATAATGGTATCCTCTTACTGAATTGACCTCTTTATTATTATATAGTGGCCATCCTTACCTTTGTTTACAGTTTTTGATTTATAGTCTATTTTATCTACTATATGTATAGCTGTTTCTGCTCTTTTTTGGTTTCCAGTTACATGCAATATCGTTTTTCACCCCTTCACATTCAGTCTTTCTGGTCAGCCATCCAGGCCCAATCACATGCTAATTCATAATTCTTAAGTTTTAACATTAAGAGGAAAAACCATCCAGCAAACAAATTATATTAAGACCATTAAACACTTGAAAAAATGCTCAAAATCATCAGAGAAATGCAAGTTAAATCCACAATGATATACTGCTACACATCCATTAGAATGAATCAAATTGAAAAGACTGAGTATACCAATTGTTAGTAAGGATGTAGAAAAACAGGTGCTCTCATCAGTTGCTGGTGGAATTCTAAAACGGTACAACCACCTTGGACAGGAGTTTGACAGTTTCTTATAATGAGACATGTACACTTACCATATGACCCAGTAATTTCACTCCTATGTATTTACCCAAAGGAAATGTAAACTATTTTGCAAAAAAAAAAAGAAAAAAAGAAATAAAGAAAAAGAAAAACCCTTTTATATGAGGCTCATGTAAATAATAAATGTCATTTATGTAATGTATATAATATATGTAAATAAAACTCATAGGAGCTTTGTTCATAATAGCTCACAATTTATGTGGTTTGTATGGTAGTTTTAAAATGTATCCACAAATTCTTTTATACTTCTTTACTAAATGGAGCTTAATCCTTGCCCCCTTTCTCCAGTGTGGGCTGGACTTTGTGACTCATTCTAATGAATACATTAAAGCAGAAGTGTGGGTGTGTGATTTGGAGAGTAGGTCATAAAAGGCATTGTGGATTCCCCCTTGCTTCTTATCTCTGATAGTGCTCTCTGGAGGAAGGTGCTTTCTATGTGTTAAGGGCACTTAGGCAGCTCATTAGAGAGGTCCATGTGGCTAGGAACTGAGGCATACAATCAACAGCCAACAAGGAAGTGAGACTTCCAAGAATGTTGGAAGCATATCCTCCAGCCCTTGTCAAGCTTTAGAAAACTGCAATCCTGGCAGATCTCTTGACTGCAACCTTTTGAGAGACCCTTAACCAGAATTACTCAGCTAAACTATTCTTGGATTTCTGACAAAACTGTGTGAGGTAAAAGAGTGCATATTGTGCGATTCCATTTATATGAAATTCCTGAAAAGACAAAATGAGTACATAGTGACAGAAAGGATATCTGTGTTGACTGTGGCCAGAATTGGAGTAGGGGGAGGGATTAAGTGCAAAAGAGCATAAGGGAACTTTTCAGGGTGGAAAATGGAACTGTTCTGTATCTTGAATGTTGTGGTAGTTGCAAGGGTAAATACACATATCAAAACTCATCTAACAGTGTACTTAAAATGGGGTTATTTTTTGCATGTGAATTTAATCTCAATAAGTAAAATTACACCAATTCTTTTGCCAACAATAATGACAGAGAGTATGGTAAACATTTTTAAAAAATTGTTTCCTTATATTGATATAGATAAGTTTCTCTTTATATCAGAAGATTTCTGAATGTAGTTTTGAGATTGGCCACTTAATGAAATCATCTCTAGCTTATAAACAATTTGAAATTCAAATAAAGCAGCTCTAATATGCTAATTTGATGATAAAGATTTACTATTATATTTATATAATCCCATATAGTAACATTGCAAAATTTAAACACAGAAATTGGGAGGAAAGCTCTAATGACTTGGTTATTAAAAAGCCAAGGGTCATATATTTAAATACTTCAGTGGATAGACAAGTAACATAAAGTGAGCAGGACTGTATAGAGAGAATTAGACCTAGAAATGACCTTGAAAATGAATAACTCATCATTTCAGATTTACATTAAAAAAACGTTTCCAAAAAACAAAAGTATCTCAAGGGTAAAAAATCCAGAATGTGATGTCATAACCATTGAATTAAAAAATAGAAAATTATCTTCTAATTTAAGTTCAATGATTTAAATTGCCTTCTAAATTTCTTGATGTATTTTACACTTTCATCTTTGATGAAACTCTAACTTTTTTACTTCTTTAGGAGCTAATAGAGGTAGTTCAATCTCAGTTAACTTCTTCTAGCTATTGAATTTTAAAATATTATAATTTTAGGCTGAGCATGGTAGCTCACACCTATAATCCCAACACTTTGGGAGGCTGAACTTGGAGGATCACTTGAGGCTAGCAGTTTGAGACCATCCTGGGCAACATAGTGAGACCCTGTCTTTGATTTTTTTTTTTTTTTTTTTAATTAGCAGGTGCAGTGGTATGCACCTGTGGTCGCATCTACACAGGAGGCTGAGGTGGGAGGATTGCTTGAGCCCAGGAATTTGAGGTTGCGGTGTTTTATAATTGAGTTTCTATACTCTAGCCTGGGTGATAGAGTGAGACTCTGTCAAACACACAAAGAAAAATTATAATATTAAATTGGTCATAAATTTTGAGGTAAATAATGAGATATTTTAGTTTTTAGGAAAACCAAAGAAATTAACAGCTCTCTCAAACTGGTAGTTTGATAAAAATAAAAGTGTGAAAGAGGGAAGCAAGAATTTTAGAAATGTTTTGAATTAATAATATCACTTATACCCTTTCTTATTTTTATTATAAGGATTTGGGAGAAAGAGGAAATATAATTATGCTATATTTTTCATTAATCAATCATCAAATATTTTTTAAATGCTTATGAATCTTAAAGATCTAAAAACAGTAACTAAGAAATACTCTAAAGTTGTGCCTTTAAGGTTGGAAAACAGGGCCATGTTTGCCCTGCATTTTTTAAATGTTGATGAGAAAAATCAATCGATACATTAAGATGTAAGAAGACTTTAAGATTTTAGAAGAGATTTGAAGACAATGAAATAAGTAAAGCTAACTTTAGCGCTGGCATTTCTGTCTCTATTTTTATATTTATTCATTCTTAAAATTACTCACATGTTGTGAACCCTCATTGCCCAAGGGGATAAAAAATCATATTTTCTAACATCATCTTGGGTTTATTTTTCTTTCATAGTTATCTCCCCATTCAGCCTATTATCCTGAAAAGTCCATGCAGAGATGCTATGTTTATCTCTCTTTTCATTTGTTCTCTCCTTTTTTTTTTTTTTTTTTGTATCATTTTGTAAATCTGGACACTTTAGGAAAGACAGCAGCCATTCACTTTAGTGAAAAGTCTATTTTAAGTACTAGCTGCTTGGGGGAAGGTTGGAGACTTTAATCCTTCATCTTTTCTTTAACAATGCTAGCTGGCGGGTAGTCAGCAGGAAAGTGGAAGTGGAGCTTTCAGAAAGAAAACATTCTCAGTAGAAAGTAGTGGCCCATTATGATGTTGAACAAAAGTAGTTCTCCTGGAATCATTTTCTGGGGAAGCATGTTATGCCACTTTGACTTTATTTGGACAGAAAAAAAAGAAAAGAAAAGAAGGGAGAGAAAAAAGAAAAGAAAGAATAATAAAAAAGTTAAAAATTAAAGAAAACGTAATGTGACAAAATGATAAACTATTTTTCTCTGATTTCTTATAACTAATTTCTCACTGTTGACACCGACTTTTGTTCATACTTCATGAATTAAAACTGAGGCACTTGCTGTTAATTTTACTAAGTGAATATTATAGTTACTGTTTTTATCTTGAACATGTTCATCTGTTATTAATATTTTAGGATGTTAAGTGAGAATAATAGAATGTTTCTAAAGACAATGTGAAACCTCACTTTTTACTGCAGCTTCACCTTAATACATCTGGCTACCAGTGGTAGAGAAAGCTGTTATCTGGTGAACAGCTTTAAACGTTGTTTTCATTTAGTTAGTATTTTCCAAATTCCTGCATCACAATTGGCATTATTTTTTTCTTTCCTTCTTTCTTCTTTCCTTCCCTCCCTCCCTCCCTCCCTCCCTTCCATCCTTCCTTCCTTCCTTCCTTCCTTCCTTCCTTCCTTCCTTCCTTCCTTCCTTCCTTCCTTCCTTCCTTCCATAAATCCTTAATTCATTAAATATTAATTAAAAAAAAAAAAAAAAAATATAAAAAAATATATATC
>CAUYRT010101184.1:0-15032 GCA_963574885.1 Lepilemur ruficaudatus | reverse complement strand
TGGTATTGACTGATTAACACTATGGTGCTCAAATGGTGGGAGCGAACACTAGGGAATTGGGGGGTGGGGGGTAAACCCACGTCTGAGCTACGTGGTGGGCACTGTGGAGGGGTGGGATTCACTTGAAAAATAGTTAGGGAGCGGAATTAGGGGTCTCAATGGGGAAAGGAATTCCTCTAAAACTGTTTTGTGTGATTAACTGTACACCTCGGTAAATTCACTGAAAATCATTTAATTGTACACTTAAAATGGAGTGTTGGTTGTACGTAGGTACAGTTGGAGTACTGTGTACGTACTCTCTGGACTACTTTGGCAGAGTAGGTTTTTGAATGTAACAAGATAAGTTAACTTGAGTTGTAATATATTTTGGGAAATCAGCTCACTACAAATTGCGAATGTAAACATTGTATTGTAAATGTTTTGTAGTTTTCCCCCAATAAAATTTTTGGGAAAAAAAAAGCAATCAGGGTATTTAGTATATCAATTACTGCCTTGATTCTTAAACCTAAAAATAAATAAATAAAATTTGTGCTTTGTATTTGTTAGTTTTTCTTTTCTAAAATCAAGAGTGTTTTGTTACTGTTGTTATTGTTTAAAGAAGCATCCTAATTTTATTTATTTATCAGGTAGTTATTTAATTCTTACTTCTGGTAAAGTGCTCCATTGATGTTAGGGGATAAAAAGTTGAATATAACATTTTTCCTTGTCCTAATGGGCAAGAGGTATGAGTGGGTGGGAAGATTCATTTATAAATGATTCCAAGGTATGAGAGCGTAGAGGCAAGGACAGAATGAAGGAGAGAAAAGGGACACAGGGAAAGAAGCAAAGATGAGCCAGACAGAGGGGACGGTGCAGTGGAGGAATACCTGGCATCATCGCCATGCTGCATATGAAACTCTCAATCTGTTTTTCCAAATGGAACCACTGGTATTATCCTGCGGGAATACATACTGTGCTCATCACTCAATCAATAACTCCCATTTCCTGAGCACTCACTATGTCCTCAGCATTATCTCATTTCACCCTCATTAGCCACTTTCAGAGACAGGTGATATCAACCCCATTTTATCGAAGAAAATACACCCAAAGAGACAGATCAATCTGTGCGTGATCATACAGCTAAGAGGTGGAGGAACATGGATGAATGTAACATGGGTTTGATGCTGGAGTCAATGTGCCAAGCTCTTTTCTCTTGCATCCCAGCAGTGGCAAGTCAATAGAGAGACCTTTTGCCTTTGAGGTAGGAAAATAGGTTGAATGGGAGTGAATACTCTTAAGTCTTACTTAACAGTATGGTTCAGGGTGAGAGGGTGCCTCTGTCTAGGGCAAGTGGATATCTTGGCATAACACATAATACAGTTTTATGTTATATTTCCTTTCATAAAGTGCATAGCTCACATTGGTTAAAGAAAATATTTTATGACATTCTTAGCTAAATGATATGTTCTTGTTTTCTTTGTATTCACCTAAGTATGATATTTGGAAGCAGGGTAGCTTTGTGATTGTTAGGCTAGATTAAAAAATTATTTAAACTCTTTGAATTGGTAATATAGGGAAAATGTTCACCTGAAAGATGGTTCTGAGAAATAAATAAAATAGGTAGTGTAGTAAACTGTACTTAAGGTATTTGTGCCAGTAAAGTACCTAAGGAGCTAAAAATAGGTACCCATTCTATAAAATCTATTATTAGTGATTGGTTTTATTCATACTGATATTTTGCCTCCTTTCCAAATTCATATTTCAGCTCCTATTTCCAATGATATTAGTTGAAATCAAAACACGTTAAATTTAGAAAATCTTCAACATTACACAGAGAAAGACAACTAATTTCCTGGCCCATTTGTTACACAAAGCTCCCTAAATTCAGGCCAAAATAGCTCTGGCTCTGTTTACAGCTATTCCATATTAAACACAGATCTAATTTGCAAATTATCATCACCCTTAGACTCCAGATTTCTTTTATTCCCCTGCCTGGAAAGAATTCATACCATTTTTTCCACATGTAGTCATTTACATTTTTGAAGGCCAAATTTCTTTTTATGTAGACAGTTCTAACTTATTTGGATTATCTTTCTGGTGTCCCTGGTGTTTGGTACTCCTCCCAAGGTAGGATCATCTTAAAATTTTATGAGCGTGTTTGGAGATCTGCATCTTCCCTCAGCACATTAATAAAAATATTGAATTAGAAAGAATCTCACACACATCCCTTATGGTAACCTCATGACATCTCACCAATTCAACAAACATTTCCACAAAAATTTACTCCATTAACTTCAACAAACATTTATGAGGATCTTCTATATAGCAGGGGTTGGAGATGAAGAATGTGAATTACCCATGAGAAACCATTTAGCATCTGAGAACTATTTCATAGCTTTTTGGTCAGTGCAAAGGTGAAAGAAAATAGCTCATTTGCTTTGATCAAGCACAGTTTAAAAAGCAAAAAGAGTTACTATTAATTTGTTAAATATGAGGATTATTGGGTAAAGGCTATGTGTTTGTACTCTTGTATATTATTTGCAGACTAATTCATAGTTGAAGAAGCAAACAGTTTTGGGGTTGAAAGACACTGGAGAGATTGTTTGATGTGGTACATCAAAAGCCTAGAGAAAGTGCAATTTTTCAAACATGATCTCAAAATGAGCTGGCAAAACAACCAGTAATGTCATACTTCCTCCTTCCACTGCTTTGTCCTGCCTTGGTAAATTACATCTGTGATGTGTATGTCATTTTCCCTGAGAAAGTAAGCTCCCCGAAGACTGGGTCTCTATCAGGCATAGATTTTGTGCTGATCCTATCATACTTTGAGTGTTAAATATGAATTGACACTTATGATATTTACCATTTGATCTTTAATTTTAAATGTTAGACAATAGTTGTATAAATTTATGTTTTCGATGTGTGCCACAGATGCCTAACAATTTACCAAAAATTTGTGCTTCCTCTTCTGCAGTATTGAATTGTTGCCGGGAAGTGGCTGCCCAGCTAAAGACATTTCCTGGCCTCTTTTGCATCTACATGGGGCCATGTGACTAGTTCTTCACTATTCAATGGAAATGATGTGTGTCAGTTCTGGGCAAGGCTGTTAAACAGGGAGCCTGATTTCTCCTTTTCCCTTTATATGTACTAGACCCCAAGATCCTAGAGAGATGATGGAGCCAAAAATAAAAAATAAAAAAAAGAGGAGCCCGCGGTCTGAAAATTGTACATAGAGGAAAGCCGCCTCTTGATCAATCAATAATACTTGCACCGTTAGATGCATTAGGAATAAACTTTTACTGTGTTAAGCTACTGGTTTAGGGTGGAGACGCAGCTAAAATCACCCTAACTAATACAGAGGTCATTGCAGAAAGACACTAAAGCAATCGCATTTTGCAAGTGTTGGGCTATGTACTCTAAAAGGATCACTATCTTATTTATGTTTCTTCTCATAAGTCATCATCTATTTCTCTTTTTCTTAGATCATTCCCATAAATATAAAATGTACCCTATTATCTTCTATCTTAGGAAAATAACAAAAAAGGTGAACGTCATCTTTGATCTCACATCTCCCCCAAGATATGCTCATACCTCGAATTTCTCTAGTCTCTGTCTCTGCAAAACTTCTTGAAAAGATTATTTACAATTTCTGTCCCAATTTCTTCATCTCTTAGTCTCTCTTAGTACTTTCCAGCTGGTCTTTAGTCCCCACAACTCCACTGAAACTGTTCCTACCAAGACCACGACACTTTTGTCTTCAGAAAGAAATGACATCACAAGACAAAAAGTAATGATAGGTGAAACAGGAAAGAAAAATTTAGAAAGAATCATTCTTGTCTTTTCTCCTCCTCCCTCCCCACTGCCCAGATCCCTAGACTCTCCACATCCAACCCATTCTCAAGGTCTGTAGGTTCCACGTAGAAGTTCACATCTAGAATTTCTCCTCTTCACTCCGTCTCTGCTGCCATCAGCCTGGGCCCGAGACCCAGCATTGCTACTTCAGTCCACGTTAACACATTTCTGACTGGTTTCCAGCTTCAGTGCTGGCCCTGCTTGCTGCAATCCACTCACCGTACAACAGCAGAGAGAGCTTTAAAACCAGAGAGCTTTATACACCAGTTCACGTCATTTCTGTGATTGAAGTTTTTCATAGGCTTCCAATTACACTTGCTATAAAATTCCCAATCTTTCCCATCTTGGTTAATGCTGTCACCATGATTCCTTTGCTCAGGCCAAACATATTGGTGTAAACATTTAACTTTCCTCTTTCCTTTTTTTACCTCACAACTCATCCGTTATCCATTACTGTTGAATCTACTTTTTTTCCTTGATATTTTTGTTTAATTTCGGCATATTATGGGGGTACAAATGTTTAGGTTACATGTGTTGCCTTTACCCCCTTCCCCACTGGAGTCAGAGCTTCAAGCATGTCCATCCCCCAGATGGTGCACATCACACTCATTATGTGTGTATATACCCATCCCTTCCTCCCCCTTCCATCTGCCCGATACCTGATTAATGTTATTCCTATATGTCCACTTAGGTGTTGATCAGTTAATACCAATTTGGTTGGTGAGTACATGTTGTGCTTATTTTTCCATTCTTGTGATACTTCACTTAGTAGAATGGGTTCCAGCTCTATTCAGAAAAATACAAGAGGAGCTATATCAACATTGTTTCTTATAGCTGAATAGTACTCCATGGTGTAAATGATATCTAAAATCTCACCACTTCTCACCACCTACCACTGCCACCACCTGCTTCCAAGCCACCACCATTCCTCACCTGGGTTATTGCAATGGTCTTGTAACTGGCTTTCTGCCCTCTGCTCTTGCCCCCTCCTCTTTTCCATTCTAATACAATCAACAAAGTGACCCTGTTTAGATGTTAATCTAAGTCATATTATGTCTTCACTATGCTCAAAACCTTATTCTGGCTTCCCATTTACTCAAAGAAAAAGTCATAGTTTGTTCAGTTCTCTGAATTCTTTTCCTGTTCCTATATGTCGGCCTTATTCTCTCTGCTACAGCCACATTGGCTCGCCTTCCTGTACACTAAACAGGCCAGTCTTATTTCACTTAACATAATGTCCTCTGGGTTCATGTGGTCGCAAACGACAGGATTTCATTCTTTTTGCTGGTTGAATGGTATTCCCCTATGCATATGTACCACATTTTCTTTATGCATTCATCCATTTATGTACACTTAGTTAAGTTACTGCTACACAGAAAACCAAACAGAAGAAAAGACAAGGCTATCATCAATTCTAGGAAAAAAAATGTAGAAGACTAGAAATACACTCAGCTTTGAATAATATTTACGTTTTTATAATAATATAAACAGTAAATACTGATTGAATTAAAACCTGTGATATAGTTTGATTGGAAGGAATGAGTCAGGGTAAATTGCTAAATTCTCATCTTTCATAGCAAGAGCAAGATAGATAATGCCTAAAATTTAAAAATCAAGCAATGGCTCTATAAACATTTAGAAATATGGAGGTAAACATCAGAAATAACAGCTAAAGGAGCTGAAAACGGCTGCTGTTAATGAATCACAGAGGTAAGGAGGGGTTGTATGAAGGAATCTATTTTGTTTATTATAAACTTTGAAGAAATGCTTGAATTATTAAATAATATTATTTAAAATAAATTTACCTTGATAAAAATAATTTAGCCTAGAAAAGAATAAATGAGCATATCTGTGTATGTATATATTAAATATAATATTAAGAAAAATGTGCATTCAATTTATCACTTTGATAAAAGTAATTTATCCTAGAAAAAAATAAGTAGGCATATTTATATTCATAGCTACACTATCAATAGAAAAATGTCTACTCAACTAGTTACAACAGTACCTTTGGTAGAAGAGATACCCGGAATTCTGTCAAGTGATTTTTAGAACCAACACTGAAAATCAGGAAAATTTGAGCCAATCTGGGTGTTATGTTTTAGAAGACTAACACTGTGGATCTTTTTCCCATAATTACAGCATGAATAAGCAAAGAGAATTTTAAATAGGGCAATGACAATTACTCAGTAGTGAGAACTTCACATCAATATTTCACTTTTGTGACTAAAATATAATGCATTTTCTTTTCCCCATTCTTTTCATACATCCCAGAATGTACTTGATTAAAAGGAGAAGAAGATACTTAAAATCACATGGTCACATAAGTTTCCTAGTTACATACATATCTTGATTTATTAATTTGCTACATTTTTATATTAAAAATATTTTTGTACATTTTTTGATACATATTTAGAAATCCTATCAGGACCTTTTCCTATCTGTTTATATAATAATTTCTGAGATTATGGACAAGTTACTTTACTTCATTAACCCATAATTCCTAATGTTAGAAAAATAAATGAAAAACCATTTCCCATTCCCAGTTCAGTGCTTGGGAAATAGTGGGCATCTAAAAATTTGTGATTCTTCTTCTTATTATTATTCTTATCCTCTATATTTCTAGACAGGACATCACAAAATATTCCAACAAAGAGAATGACTCTCTATGGTACTACACATTAGATATCTGAGGATTCATTTTCCAAATAGCCATATAAATCTTATGTAATATCATTTACAACAATGCAGTCAACACTCTTCTTCAAAAATAAGCAAAATAAAAGTAAAGTCCTCCACATTGTGAGGAGATAGATGTTTCCAAAAGCCTATATTTTTGTCATGTCTTCAATAGCCTGAGTATCGTCAGAGATAAGAGCCAAGCCGCAGTCATCACACGGTTGACGGATAAGGCAGCCAAACCGTGTCTCCGATTGCTGCAGGAGCATCCCATTGCCATCTGGAGTATGTCTCTGGTGAACCACGCCCTATATGTAGCCTGAGCGCTGCCAACTCATGAGTACTGGAGAAATTCATAAGAAGAAAGTAAAAGTTAGAAAGGGAACTGGAGATGTATGGTTTTCAAATAGCCACAAAGCACATCTACTGTTCTTAAAATTATGCTCACTACTGTAACAGCTTAAGATGTACGTGTGATTTTCATAAAGATAAATCTATTCAATGTGACATAAATTAGGATCCATTTGGAAATTTTGCGCTTGTGTACTTTTTTAACAAAAGCGTTTTTTGCCGATTTTTTAAAAGATTATTCACAATTTATAAAGCCTTTCTTAATTTGATATGTCCATTGTGTAATTATGGCCATGTTGAAAAATCTTGTAGTTTAGCTATGTGTTTATCAAAAGTTAGAGTGTTTCACTAAAAATAACCAAAGTAGCTTTTTCATATGAACTAAAATATTTCTCAGTGAAAGCTTACCAGCAGTTTTTGAGTGTTCTTCAAACAAGGCAGTTAATGTTTTTTTCTCTTTTTCTGGCAACTAGTCTTGCAACTTTTATTCCTGGGCTCAGCTGCGTTCTTCAGCATTGTACAGTATTTCCAAAAACTCTATTCATATTCTTACTCATTTAAGAAGCTACAAACACATCTGCATTTAGTTTATTGTTGTTATTATATATGGCAACATTCTGCATTAGATTCAACTGTTATAAGCTGCAGTTTTCACCCCAGATTTTATTTCTCTAGGCATGTTGTCTGTAATGTATGCTGGGGTTTGCCTCTCTTAGGTACCATTCTCTTTCTGAGTTTAAAGTTCTCATATCTTTTACAATGCCAGATTACTCCTATGATTAACAAGTTCAGTTTGGTGTTGTACACTAGTATTTAATGTCTGTTTTTTTTCCTTGTAAGTAGTTTCAAAGATAGTATATTTGTCTTCTGAAAGAGAACAAACTCAATTCTCTAATGCAGTTACCTCTCCAGCTTAACATATCCTGAGGCTGCTCTGGCATAGGGCTATAAAAGATCGGTATTGATATTCTGTGGCATTCACATTGTCAAGCTTCCAACAGGAGGAAGAGCATTTAGAAAATCTGGCCATGTGGCAGCTAATTACACTATTATACACTGAATTTACAACAGGTGACTTGTAGGCTATGAATTGACAACAAGCACTCAAACTTTTCTTCAATTATTTTCCCATAAATTGAGAGGCAAAAGTAGCATTCTTTATGTAGTACATCAATGCAGATATCTTGACCGTATTGCAGAAGTCCCATCCAATTTTTGTCATCTCACGTACAACGTTTTGTGCTTATTTATTTTCATTATTTTCTTACAACTCATATTTAATGTGTTCCCTGTGTTATTCTATGATTTTTAAACTGAAGACTCATTTAAGTCATTAGAATATAATTAAGGGAGATGACACACACTAACACAACACTAAAAGGTTCTTGGAGCTCCCTTCAGTGGAACTTTCTATACTTCTAAGTGAGGAACACATAACTGGTCTTTAAATCTGAAGTCCACTTTGCATATTCTTATCCTTTAAAACTTATCAAGTGTCTAGGAAAACGTGTGTTTTGTATTCAGACGTGATCCATGTGTCATTGACGGCAAAGATCCAATGTGCTATGGAAATTTCCTGGTACATATTATAAGCTATTGTTTGCCATGTTGGCTAGATAATCCTGCCTCATTTATTGGAGGGCCATTTCAGCTGTACTGTCAACAGTGAAGGAGGATCAGGTCACCTTTGCTTAGAATATTATGTAAAAGCTGTCGAATGTTCAGGATTATAGGCACATTAAATGTTCTTTAAGATTTCAGACATATCAGTACTAGTGAAGAAGATTTAATGGTGAGTTTTTCATCATTCTGCCTTGGATCTCTCCATTTTTGTGCTAAAATCTTGTAATAGTATAACCCAAATTTTATTATAGCTAGTTCTTTGCATAAGCAGAACAGATGTTGGCAGGTTTATCTGCTTATTCTTATAAATGTTGGAACAGGCACATTTTAAAATAAAAAATGGCCTAATCTATCTTATTATCTTTCAGAATTAAATATGCACTCCTTTTATTTTCCCAGTCATATAATCTCAGTATATCAACATAGACTTTTTATATTTGGAGACCAGTTTATTAAAAGCCACAATAAATTTAATAAGGAATTTTTCATTGTGGTATCCATTATAAAAAAGCAGAACTTCCAAGCAAGACTAGAGCAGTTCATTTTGGAATGTATTTACTTTGTAAGTTGTCAACATTTTATTATAGTGTTAAGAGATGGTTGCTCTTACTTATTGTTTATTATGAATGCAGTGGGCATTAGCAGACAGACAGAAATTGTCAACCTACAAACATTTCAAAATAATAAACTGTGTTTTTGAAAGGGATTTCAAGGTTAGTGTGTTTCATTGGTGACTAGTGTTGAGTTATTGCTTAGCAAGCATTCCCTACCTCTTGGATGTGGCCTAGGACTTTTCTCACCCTTTCAATGAGACATCAGCTAGGAGGTAGGTGCTGCCATTGGGAAGTCTCCAATTCTGCCCTTGATGTCTTGAGATCTTATTGCATCCTCTTCTTCCTGACCTCCCTCTACCATCCTTTCCTTCATCCTCAGTTTTCCCTACACCTACCATCATCTATACCCGCAGAATTCTTTACATATAGGGCACTGAACTAGTCATCAATCTCAAAAAGACCAATCTCAGTTCTTTCACTTCAAAGGTTATTACTTACTGCAATCAGCAGCTCTATGTTACAAAAGGAGTTACAGAGTCGGTGCGATACACTCTGCTCTGGCAGGAACCCTGCCCAAGTACACATGACACCCAACAGACACGGAGGACCTGGGACATATTTGGGAAATATTTTAAGTTCTCAGGTACATATTTTAAGTGGAGCTGAAAAGATCAGCTGTTAAAAACAAAAATATCAATAATCAATTTTTTTCAAATATAGACATACTTTACAAGATAATTCATTTAGTTATTTTTTTAACATATGAACTTTCATTGTAGAGGGAATTTTTTTTAAGGCATCAGGAATGCATTTCTCCAGATGGGAGTAGAGCCCTGAGGGGATGGTGGCTTAGCTAATGGGAAAGGGGAGAAGGAGAAATAATTCTGGAGCATGTGTCGCCTCTCAGGCAGCACAGGTCAGAATGAGGTCTCTGATTGGAGCTATTAGAGGACTGGGCCCAGGAAGAGGTGGAAGGTGGCATAGCGTGTCCGTATGATCTGTCATCCAATATTTCCCCCTCCTTTCCACTCAGTTCCAGTCCTTGGGTATATATTCTCTAACAAGCTAATTTAGTGATTTCATTACAATAAGTAAGGGAGCAAATGTGCTTTGATTTTTCACATATCATTTTAAATAAAGGATATAAAACTATCTTTTATTTTTAAGGCAACATCTTGGTTTGTATAAAGAGCACTGGTCTGGAAGTAAGGAGACCTTTGTCTTCTCTTGTTCTTTTGGGTCTGAGACTGGTTGAGACGTAAGTTCTCTAGCCTTCTCTTTCCTCTTGTGGAAAATAGACTTATAGACTGAAGACCTGGAGGTCCTTTCCGATACCTATCATCCGTGCTTTATGATGTCATAAAAACAGCATGCTGATTAACTGAGACTAAGTTGAAATAATTTTTGAAACATATTTTTTATTTTTAAATTCAAATCTTTTTTTTTTTTTTTTTTTTTAGAGATGAGTCCTTACTCTGTCATCCATGCTAGAGTGCAGTGGCACAATCATAGCTCATTGCAGCCTTGAACTCCTGGGCTCAAGCGATCCTTCCAAGTAGCTCAGCTTCCCAAGTAGCTGGGACTATAGGTGTGCACCACCATGCTCAGCTAATTAAAAAAAATTTCTTTTTATAGAGATGGGGGCATCACTGTGTTGCCCAGGCTGGTCTTGAACTTCTGGCCTCAAGTGATCCTCCCACCTTGGCCTCCTAAAGTGCTGGGATTACAGGTATGAGCCACCATGCCTGGCCTAAATCTGATAAGTTTTTAAATGTATACCCATCCCACATAATTTTGCTGCAATTTTAACTTAATTTCTTCAACAACATTCAACAAATACATATTGATGTCTAATCGATTATGAGACATCACTCCACCCCAACAAATGGAAGCCTACACTTGGCCTGGAATGTTGGGGTCCATAGTTCCCCCATTGCCTGGACTAGGACATTTTATAACCCATTTTTGGAAAATGATAATTTTTTTTAGGGAGCAAAATAACCTTCACTACCCCTTCCCCTGGACCCACAAGATATGGATGAATAAAAAAAATCAGTGGTAATTTTGGTTATTAAAGTTAATAAACCCAGCTTGATGGCAAGTGGCTTATGAACAACAGAGTGAAGTTAGAGTTTCTCTAGATTGCTGGAGTCATCTAGCATAGTTACGCATCATCGGGAGTATTTATGGCTACAAATTGCTTTTGCTTTCCATAGAACTGCCTTCAGTTTCTCCTAGATTGATGTCAGATATGATGATAAAACTAAGCTTGTATTCCCATAGGCAAGAGGCTTTGGGATTCTTGCTGGCTTGAGAGATGCGTAGGGTGTTTGAAAGTGTCTTTTGTAGTTGTTTTTGCACTGCTGGCTGGCCAGGGCCCCCCCTGGAGCTCTGGGATAAGCTTGCTCCCTGGATAGATGGTGGTAACCTCTTAAGGTCAGCCTTGTGAAATTTGAAGAGAATGGTTTCTTTGGCAGTGCTGATAGTTCATTGCATCCATAAAAGGGCCAAGAACAGAAGAAATTCCCTGCATCCAAGCCCACTCAACTGCTCAGCAAAAGAGGAATCAGAGCGTTCACACTAGCAAAGAAATGCCTGCTTGATTTTAACGTGAGTAGATTAGCTTTAGCAGGTGGATTTTTCACATCGTAATGAATCTTTATATCTCATTTGCTCCCCCAGGCTTCAAGTTTTCCTCTCTCACGTATCTAGCTTCTCTTTCTTTGTTCAAACTATTCTCTGAAATTCCTTCATAAACACGATGCAAAAAAATGCTTGGACATCTTCAATTTCCTGCCCCAACAAAAGTTAAAAGAAAGGAAGGAGACAAGTCTCCTTCAGCCCATGAACTTCTTCTCATTCCTTTTTTATCCTTTCGGCTTAAATGTTATAATGAATTCACAAATTAATCTTTAATGTTCTTTACGTCATATGCAAGAGTGGAAAGTCATGGGAGAGTTGCATTTGGCCCATTCAACCACTCTCATGGAAATCTTAGTATCCAGAATGTGGGAAAGTCCTTGTCTCTGTGCCCCTTCTCAGGTTGGTCATACTGCTGCCATTACTGCCACCAGGGCTACTAGTAGCTCACACTTATTTAGTGCTATATGTAAAGAATTGTTTCAAGTGCTTTAGCTCATTTGCCCTCACAATACTGTGAGGTAGGTACTGTACTTATTCCCATTTTACAGATAAGAAAACTGAGACACAGAGAGGTTAAATGACTTGCCCAAGGTTATACACCAAGCAGAGCCAAGATAAGACGAAAACACTGTCTTTATTCTTAAGCACTATGTTCAGGTTTCATCTACATGTCCTTATTTATTTTTTTCACCTGAAATCCTTAAAGCTGATAGCCCTTGATGGAGCATCTAAAAACTACAAAGATCTCAAGGAGTGATTCCCAGAGCTCTTATCATTTAAAAGGAAGGCTTTTAACATTATTCACCTCTGTATATCTGCTACCTCTAGCCCTTTTCATTCTCAGACATGTACTGGCTCACATAATGCATTATATGACTACTCTAAATTAAAACAAAAATTGCATTTGGAAGAATAAAGACTAAATTGACTCTTTGATCACTGGATTTATTTTTTTTCCAGAAATGGGACATCTTTGTACTTTACCAATACAGATTCTTGAATTCTGGTTTGGAGCCAGAATTCTTTCGTGTGGAATGGGTACATTCTTAAAAGAATGTTGGAGTTGAGGTGATTTCCACTTTCTCTTTGGGGAACTGGAGGTTTTCTTTGTGCTGGTTTTGATGTCAGGAGGCTTACTAAAGGGTGGAAATGTTTTTGTTGTTGCTGTGTCTTATTTCTTAAGGAGGAATGGGTTGTTGACAGAGGAGAAGGAAGTGCCTTGGTGGCAGAGAAGAGAGAGCTGGGTCCAGGATGAACTGGGCACTGATGCAATGAAAGTAGGCATAATACTTGAAATAAAAAAGTAAGGGGAAAAAGAAACTTGAAACCCCATGTGAATGATTTGGATTTAATATGACAAACCAGAAATTCAGGGAAAATTTTGAAGGAAATGAGAGAAGTCAAAAGAGAGGATTGAAAAACTCATTGGTCAGCAATATCTAGGTTGTATTAGAGGAGACAGAGGTTGAAGATGAAGGTGCAGGAAGGTCACAAATACGGACATCTTTAAAAATGTGTGTGTTGTATTTCCGCAATTAGATTGTGTTAACAGTCTCTGACTGCAATGTTACAGCAAAACCCAGATTAAAAATTCAGCTGCAGAATTCAATGAAAGATGGACATTGGTAGCGTTCTCAAAAGGTGATAAATACTGTGGACAAAGGGATTGGAGATCATTGGCTGTACTTCCAGATAAGAATCTGAGATGTAATTAAGCTCAGTGTGGTGGTATCTCTGGGATGATAAATTAATGGACTTACATTATTTTCTCACCTTTAGATTTTCTATCTCTCCTAATCAAAGATATAATTTATAATGGATAAAAGACTTCTGAGAGCTTTTATATATATATAAGTTTATAAGATTATATATGTAAGTTTATATATATATAAAGGTTTTATATAGATAGATAGATAAAAGTTTACTACATATTTTAAGTTGCTCTCACCTCCTTTTGCAGTCTTTGTTGATCAATACCTTCTGCCCCTCCTATCTTACCCCTATTCCCACCCATGCAAATTAAATTGACCATTATCTTAGCCTAGTTTTCCTAAATAGCAGAAGGTGAGGCAAGGCTAAATTGCCAAAGCTTTATAGGGAGGTTAAATCCCAAGCATGCAAGAATGAAGGAAAAAGAATGAGTCACAGAAGGATGAGAAGCAATTCCGGGTGACGTATTATGGCGCTGGCCAAACAATGCCTCAAGATGTTTCCAGACTGGATGTATGGAAAAGCCACGACTCAGAACAACCCATTAGAAGAAATTTATCTACTCTATGATTATAGTCCCGTCTCCCATTGATCTATTTGCTTCTTGAGTTGTCACCGTCCCTGTGTTTTTGGATTGCGTCTCTCGGTCCCCTTTGGAAGTCATTGCATGTGGAAGCTTCATGTAGTTTAAAATTGGTTGGAAGAGCAAAAGCCTCCAGAGCAAGCCTATAGAAATCACTTCAGGCCCCAGAATGTGTGAACCCACAGAGAGTCTATGGCCTTGATGTCAGCTGGGGTGGGCAACTTTCTAAGATCTAGGAGACAGATGACATTGAGAGAATCTGAGGAAGCATTTAAGCTATGTTGGATATGACCACACCCTCAAATCCCCACCCTCCCGCTGTAGCTTCTACAATAGTACCTTCAGTGTTCTCTTATGTATTTGCTTCTTCTTGCAGATCTATAAGTTTATGAGAGCAAGTATGTTGACTTTTTGTACATATATGCCTAAACACAGCATCCTGCACATAAAAATAGTTAATGAATGTTTACAGAATAAAAGAATGAGGTTATATATATCACTCTTCCCAAAAATCAAAATTCCAAACCCCAAATAAGGTCTAAAATCCTATGACATTCTATTCACCACATACCCAGAAATCAGAAATTCACCGCTAAAACAGTAGCCACTGAGCCTCTATAAATCTGATAATTTAAGCACATAAAAAAAAAAAATCACACAAGGGCTTCTGAAAAGTCAAATAAATCTCCAGGTATCAATTCTTAAACTATGCATAGAGACTGAAGAGCTTTTCTGACATGCTATGCTGAAATAATTATCTGCTTTCCCTCCATTTCATTACAAATGATATTTTAAAGTTTGGTAGTAATAAGTAAATTATTTTTCAGACAAATTTATTGTTTTCAACTAATGTTCACACTGTTCTCTACAAGTGAACATTCTTTTAAAAAGTAAATAAATTGGCCAGGCGTGGTGGCTCACGCCTGTAATCCTAGCACTCTGGGAGGCCGAGGCGGGTGGATAGCTCAAGGTCAGGAGTTCAAAACCAGCCTGAGCAAGAGCGAGACCCCGTCTCTACTATAAATAGAAAGAAATTAATTGGACAACTAAAAATATAT